>PVIC010031533.1:0-21286 GCA_004025085.1 Thryonomys swinderianus | reverse complement strand
AAAAAAAAAAAAAAAAAAAATTAGAAGTAGTAAGGCAAAGAGATAAAAGTAAAAAATGTTGCCTAAAACTTTACCATTCAGAGATAATCACCACTCCTACGGATTTTTTTGTTTTTGTTTTGTCTTGTGTTTTTAGACAGGGTCTCCCTTTGTAGTTCAGGCTGGCCCTGAGCTCACTGTGTAGCCCAGGCAAGCCTCGAATTTAGCAATCCTCCTGCCTCTGCCTCCCAAGTGCTGGAATTACAGGCATGAGCCACCACACCCAGCATTGTGGGGTGTGGTACTGATTGCTGGTGGGTGTGAGTCACCATGCCCAATATCATATCATTGTATGTGGTTACTGGGATCGAACCAGGGACTTTGTGCTTGCTAGGCAGGCAGTGGAACCACTGAGCTAAATCTCCGGCCCACCATTCCTACATATTAATGTGTCTCTATTTGAATTTTAAATGAAAATATGAAAATTTGACCAGCCAAGTATGTTGCATAATTTATATTTTTTACTTGGTATTCTGGTGACTCTTTTCAATGGAATTTAGCATGAACCTACATCAAGCACTGAAAATATAAGGATATTTTTAAAAACAATTTTCTATTATATATTTATTTTTGTTGGCTTCTTGATATCTAAATTTATACTAAAGAAATAGGATGTGTGAAAATTCTTTAAAGTAGAGTCTTAGTGTGTTTAAATTTCCTTTCCTTACTTTGTAGTTTACACTCCTTAAATGAAATACTTTCATGGTGGTCTTGAACTGGTAAATAGCTTCTTCTGCTAAGTGGTGAGCCTGAGAGGCCAAAAAGCAGTACACACACACACACACACACACACACACACACACACACACACACACACCATCTTTTATGGGCCTGAGCTAAAGATAACACAGGAATGCCTCTGTCTACTGAAGAGCTATATAAAAACAGAGGTAGGTAAATATGCTGAGATTGATGTAAACTTCTGACCAATTAACCTGCATTACTTGGAATAAAAAATTAATATAATAAGACCCTGATGCTACATTCTCCACTTCATATGTGGCCTCTTACCCAGCTATGTAATCCTAGTTCCTTGTGCCTAAATACAGCATACACAATGTAAGTGCCACATCTCCTCTCCTGGTTTATTTAAGAGACCCCTGGCCTTCGTTCAGGGCAGGCCACTTTGGAAGCAATTCCAGGTCAGTCTCAGCCAGCAATAAATACTTTGCCTCCCAAACTCCTGAGTGCATCTTCCATTCTCCTGGACTTGTTTGATTTATTTTCTGCTCTTTGAGTCTTAAATCCAAGAAAGAATTTTTATGTTGACAATGTAACACATTAATGGGGAAAGGCCAGAGTAATTGAGTGGAAATTAAAATTTTCATTCAAGTCCTCTTTGAACAGAGTTTATTGTCAAATAACAAAATAGTTCATTAGATATTTTATCTGTGTATTAGTGATCAAGACACAGAATATACAGGGCATTGAAAGGAGATCTGAAACACCACCAGGTGTTTCTGGAACTTTTCCTATGTTAAGCAAGTGAACACCTATGATCAGATATTTTAGAAAGCTTCTACCAGTCCAAAGTTTATCTCCAATTTGGTTTAGTCCCTCACAAAGCCTATGTTACAGCACTCTAGCTATTTTAAACATGAAATTCAATTTATCAGACATTATAATGGTCACTTTGTGTATGTATATGTGTGTGTGTGTGCACATGTTTTTTTGCTTCTTCTTCCTCATAAGCATTTGATTTTTTTTTCAGTACCAGGGGTCAAATTCAGGCCCTTGTGCGTCTGATTGGCACAGTACCACTTGAGCTAAATCCCCAGCCCTAGCATTTGACTTGATTTCTACTCCACCAAAGTAAACCATTTCCCGTGAGGAAAACCAGAATAAAACGCCTTGTTTCAAATTCAGAATCAAGTTACATTTCTAGTTTCAATGATTATGCATAAGAAATACAGTTTTGGTGACTGATGCTCTGTAATTTTTTGTGACTAATAAAAAGGAAAGCATTTATAAATAAAAGTGTTAGTGCTTGTGGGGCTTATACACACTGACAGTCCCCAGGATTCCTCCAACACATATTCTTCTTTTAAGATGCTCTGTTAGTACCAACACCTCAAACTCGCCACTTAGGAGGGAAAAATCTAGACCCAAGAAGTCAGTCTACAGCTAACATTAGAATAAGGTCACTTTTCCAACAGGCTGCTCGCACGTCATTTTCACACCAGACACAGATCTGCCTGCATTTGATAAGAGATGAGTAATGCCAACCCTGGAAAAGGAGGAGGTAGTACAGTTAGACCCCCAGGTAGACAAACAATATTATGACACAGGAAGATCGGGACAGATATTCCAAATGCGGAAAGATTCATGAACAAAATGACACCAGTCTAAGTATAACTGAGGAGAACTGCCTGGATCGATGGTCTCCTTTACAGAAAAGGGCCCTTCCTCGGGTCACCCATTTTCAAATCACATCCATGTTTAGGGAAAGTTCAGCCAAACCATTTATTGCCCATTTGTTATTTATATTGAAGTTGGTTTGTGTTTTTCCCTCCTCCAGTTACTTCTGGGTCATAGCAGAGACAACAGAAAGAGGAAAGCAGCTAAATCTAGAAAAGAAAAACAAATCAGTACTCTGACAAGATCCGGCTCCTCTCCCGTCCTGGTTTTGGCAACACACTGGCGAACAGCTGCCTGAGTGGGCTGAGTAACCACGGTGTCTCCGGGTCTCGGGGGCATGGCTAGTTGCACTAACTGGGGAGAAGTTTCACGAGGTCAGCTCGCAGAGCTGATAGCAACGGCTTCCCATCTAGCTTGGGAAGGAAGGAGCAACTCAGGCCAAAGTGGGAATGTAGGCAATATCTAATCTGGATAGGCGAGCTTGGAATTCAGCCTGTGACTGAGGGTCCCCAGGGATCAACCAGCACCAAACCATGCTGAACTCCTCAATGGTGCGGACCCACCGTGGGGGAATCCAGCTAGCCACAGCACTGCAAACTGTAGCCCCTGTAATTTGTTGGCTTCACATTATCCTGGAATTTGCTACTAGCATTAAAAAATGCCAGTTTTGTCATGAGTACAGAGCAGCATATTGGCCTAACAAGGGACCACTTGTAGGCCTGAAGAGGCAGAAGAAGTAATCAAGTTAAAGCAAGGGTAGAAGAAATTAAAATTAACAAATGGTCCAGGGCAAGCCTCGTAAAATGTGCAATGAACTAAAGTACTAAACCCTTACTAGGTCTCCACTCAACCCTGAGCCCAGTTTTGGATCTAGAAAATCCTCTGGGTCTCCAGAGAGAAGACTTTATGCAGAGGTAAATGTCTACAGGAATGGAAGGGCTTGGTGTTTTCAGAAAGTCAATCTAGGAAGAGTCATAGGGGTGGAGGAGGAGGAAACATGAGCACAAGAGACTCAGGAGGACCAAAAAGAAGGCCACAGCACAGACTGGGGCTGCCTTGTCCTGGCTTCACTGCAGCAGGAGAGAGGGACACCTGTTGTCCACACAGAACAGAGCAAATTCAGCCTCAAGGAAGCAGCTGTTAGGGCAAAGCACTGGGGAACCTTAGCCTGTCCCAGCAAGAAGCCGAAGTGGAGCCCATGAGTTAATGCCAAATGATACTGGGTATGAAGGAGTTAAAGACAAATCTGCTTCTGACAGTGATAAACTATGCTTAACTTACCATTTAAATTCTTTACAGGTGGATTTCACTGAGGAAGACAGACCCACACAGCCAACATGGAAATTTTAGGAATCCTTCCTCCCTCCCTCCCTCCCTCCCTTCCTTCCCTTCCTTCTTCCCTTTCTTCCTTCCTCCCTTCTTCTCTCCTTCCCTCCCTGACTCCCTTCACCCTCTTATCTTCTTCCTCCTCTTCCTCATTATTTCTTCTCTTCTTTCTCCTCCTCTCCCCCTTCTTTCTCTCTCCTCTCCTCCCTCATTCCCTTTTCCTCGGTTCCATGATTGAAGATTACCATTGACTTGTGATTCAGCTCAGGACACAATGTATCCTCTATTATAACTGTCCTACATTCTCACAAATTCCAAATTGCTGCCCTGGATAGTTACAGAGATAAACAATAAACCAAACATTTTCTGAGAATAGAGTCTAACTTCTTTTTTTAATGTTTGTTGAACACATGTCGAAGCTTGTAATGATAACTGTAAATTGAGAGAAGATTGTGTTTGGTTTGATTGGAATGATTCTGGAAACTGTTCACAACTAGAAAATTACTTGTCTAACACCAAAACTGCTCATGATATTATGGTCACTTACAAGAAACACCTTCATTGTCAAAATTCGGACCTGTTATCTGTCACATTTATCATGACTTTATACATGGTTGCGAAGATCTGGTTGCTTGATCATATCTTAGGGTACAATCACATCTGAGTAATTGCAAATTAAAGTTAAATCAATTAAATGCAAACATACAATATAGAAAATGAAGATAAAAGTTGAATATGAGAAAAATAGACTGATAAACTCCTACAAAGAATGGTGAGGATAAAAAAATTCAAATAACCTGTATCAGAAACAAAGTTATTACAAATCACCCAGGAATCAAGATAGTAATGAGATTATTATTCAGAATCCCATACTAATTAATTTGGGAAATATACTGTCTAGAAAAACTCAAATTACTGCAGTGCTAATGAAATTTCTAGAAAAACTCAAAATAACCACAGTGCTAATGAAAAAATATAAGTAGTTCCATATTAAGGAAGTTGAATTAAAACTTAAAACTTATTTCACAATAGGAAATACTGTCAATTTTACTAAAGGTCTTCTAGAAAATAGAGAAGGACCTTCCAACTTATTTGATGAGCCAACATGCCCTTGATCCCATAAGCCAACAAAGATATTTCCTTTGCTAAAAAGGAAAATAAAACTCTGCCCTTTCTTCAAATTAACCCACAATTCTGCGCAAAATAATTGCAAACACAAGCCAGTATATATTAAAGAGATATTTTATCATAATCTAAAGGGATTTATTATGAAAATGTATTGTTAACTTAATATTACATAATCAAAAAGTGTGATTTAGCAAGTAAATGGAAAATAAAAATAACCACATCGACTTTTCAATAGATACAGAAAAGATACATAGTAAAATTCAGTGTTTTATATGTTCAAGGAACCGAAGGGTCTTTATCTGACAAAAAAGCATCTCAAAAAATTGCAAACAGAAAGAAATATCTCACCAAACTTGAGGTAAAATAGTAATTATGTTGAGATGGGGACAAACTATGGAAGTCTGTGGTCACCTTTCACCAGACAGGCATCGCAATCCAGTGTCGACAAGGTTCACGCAGGTGACACAAATATTTGAATCAGAGGGGTTATGTGACCACAGGGAGTAGTGGGGCCACAGAACTTGAAAATGCATCTTCTGCCAAAAGTCACTCCGTTTCAATTACACAGCAAAACCAAGACAAAATAAAACCAATATCAGTAGGCCAGCCAAACAAAATATCTGCAGGCCAGATTTAGTTTGCAGTCTGAAAACTGCTGAACTTGGTTGGGATTATTTTGGTCTCAACCTTTGAAGACTCCTTCGTATAACCAGCTGATAGGTTACTAAATTTCAATGAAAACAGTCGCCAAATCTATTGTTATCTGAAGAACTTGTGCTTTAAGAGATGTCAAATCTGTAAGCTAGAGTTCATGTTATTTGCGGGAGAAAGCTGAAAAGACAAGTTGTATGGCAATCAGAAAGAAAAAATAATCATACAGGGGTGTCATGTGAAAAGGGAAGTGTAGACTGGGCCGCTGGGGTGAGTGGTATAATAGCTAAACCCCTTGGTTATGAGTTACTCCGAGAAACCTCAAGCCACCTGTGTCCAAATTTGTCAGATCGTTTGAGTGTGGATAAAAGGATGCATTAGGGAAGTGCTTGGTTTCACTTATCAGATCCTCTCCTATATTTTATCATTAGAAGTGGTTCGCTTATCTCAGCCACTGGTGATGCCTGTGAGTTTTATAGTTTTCTTTCTGGTGTCTGTTGTTTTACATGGCCACTTGAGTAAGAACTGTCCTTTATGCTGGGGTCCCAAACCTTTGGTCCAGGGACCATACTGCTCAGTGGCCAGTTAGGAACCAGTCCGCACAGCAGGAAGTGAGTGGTGGGCAAGTGGGTAAAGCTTTATCTGAATTTCCAGACTGTTCCATTGCTGACATCGATGCCTGAGCACCTCCTTCTGTCAAGTGAGCAGCAGCAGTAGATTCTCAAAAGAACCTGAACCCTATTGCACACTGTGCATGTCAGGGATCTAGGTTGCCTGATCCTCATGCGAATCTAATATGATAATGATAATAGCAATAAAGTATGAAATGGAATAAAATTAGAAATAAGGTGATCAACATGTATAATGTACTTGAACCATCCTGCAACCATCTCCCACCACCCACCTGTCCACGGGAAAACTGTCTTCCATGAACCCAATTCCTAATGCCCCAAAGGGTGGGGACTGCCGCATTATTAAGTACAAGCATGGCCGCCAGAGCTTCTTCCCTCTTTTCTGCAGGGGAGAGGATCGTGGAATCTTTGTTGCATTGATTTTCTGGATCTAAACTGATTGTTAGCTTTTGTTTCACCTTGGAAAACTTTCTTTGAACTTTGCGAAGATGAGAACTTTGCCCGTTTTCTGGAATGAAGTGGAGATTGTACGTTGACGGTCGCAAGTCCCCTCTGATTCTATTGCCTTATCTTGCAGGTTCCTCACACCGCCTGATGAGCACAACCCAGAGCTCATCCAGAGGCCTCAGAGGAAATCTGGTCCAAGCACAAAGACTGGCAGCATTGCAGCCTGACAGAGCTGCTCCCCACTCGGTGGACTGTCACTTACGTCCCCGCCGCCAGGCAGACAACTGAGGTATTTACGTCCAGAAATGGCAGCGTTTGTGGGAGTCCTTGAGTGCGTCTCTGTGCGCTCTGACAACTGGATGTCCCCATGACATGACTTGCATCTTGTCCAAAAGGTGAGTCAGAACCCTGGCAGGCCCATAGCCCAGGCAGCGACCAATGGAGGGCGTCAAATGTTATTTTCTACAAACTCTAACTCACCATTCGGGTCCAATCCTTATTAACCCACCTATAATGGTCTCCAGTTTATAAAGTTTCCTTCTGCTTCTTCATAAAAAACAAGGACAATAAAAGAAAATATACTTTTCTCTTAGTATAAATTGCTTCAAGAATACAGAATAGAGTTAGGTGTGGTGTACACACCTGTAATTGAAGCGCTCTGGGTGGCGGAGGTAGGAGGATTGGAAGTTGAACCCCAGATTGGGCAGTTTAGCCACTTAACAAGACACTATCTCAAAACAAAAAGTTAAAAGCGGGGAGGGGGGGCTTTGGAACACATAATGACCCTTGAGTTCAAAAAAGAATATAGAAGATATAGGGTGTAGAAGCAGTACTTTGGCTGGATTTCTGACACAAGCTACTTTGAAGGAATTTATAACCATTCACTATTTTAGTCATTAAATTGAAGAATTCTAGTACAGGGACCAGAGCTCAGATGTATGTTCAGTTTATTGTCATATAACTCAAAGCTGGCGAGTGTCCTATTGCTGTTCGCTGTGACAGGTGATTTTTATTGGACTTCACTTATTGAAACGTGTCTTCAAAGGCAAACTGAAATATTTCCAATGGTGTTACAGCTCAGCTTAGCTTATAGAGAGAAGAGATAGATCTGATGTTGGGGAAATTAACATCTTCCAAGGGTAAGGAAGGCAAATGGGCAGGACTGTCAGTGGAGGTCAGAAGCATGACAATTTCACGGCAGTAGATGTTCACCGCAGTTCTATGTAGTGAATAGCTATTTTGGGGACTTCTACATAATGACCCTTGAGTCATACCCTTTTCTCTCACTCCTCTTCCAAATTCTTTTCCTTTAATCATCCTTACAGTTTTGGCTGGTTTGTACCAGTACCTCTCAACCAGCACAACTGGGAGGTATCGAGGATTTCTTGATTCTTTGTAGCACTGTAGGATTTCTTGATTCTTTCCTTCTTTATTTGCTCCCAAAGCCCTCTGAACCGAAGTTAAGGGTGTAGTAAACAAAGTTTATTGATACCAACTTGTCCATAATTGACCCGAAATGTCCAGCTGTTTCCTAATGTAGATAATTTAACGAAAACAAACCCACATCCTCTGGTCTTCTCTCCTTGAGAATCGGGATTTGCATTTAGTTCCAGACAGAGCAGTCATTTCTACCTATCAGTAACACCCTTAAAACAAACTTGGGGAGTGGTACAGATTTCTAATTCTGGACAAAGGCACCATGCAAAGCAGAATTAAATGTCACTAGCCCCAGGCTAAATTTCCTGGGCTCTTGAAACCCTAGCGAAGGCACCATCCATTCCAGGTGAAGTTCAAATGTGGCTTTAGTTTGCAGTACCAGCTGTGTGAGGCAGGCGCTGGAACCACTGAGTTAAATCTCCGGCCCTGAACTTGAACAAACTATTAAATAGAAAGGATAACCTGCTTGCCTTGTCCCCAAATTTGAAGGGAATAACTGCACTGTCATCAGTGAGTGTGACATTTGCTCGTTTGTTGTTTTTTTCATGTTGTCTTAATTAGATCATCAAAATTCTATTCCATCTTAGATTGCTAAGGATGTTTGGCATTTTAGTCAGAACTGTTGAATTTCATCATGTATGTTTTCTGCATCATGACTTGGCCTTTCATTCCATTACCATGGGATCCAGGTGCTGAAGATAAGAAAAAAAATTACCAAGGGGAAAATCTCAGGTTTGTCAAGGAGGCATTGCACTGTTTATGCTTATAAAATTACACATAACAAATAAGTGTGTTTTAATGAAAGCCAGAGGTTATGGTGTGTTTGCAAACACAGGAGAGCTAGATGCAGATCCTGGAAGGAAGATATACAAAAAGCAAAATCACTGCCACTTTAAACTATAGTATCTTATGAAAGCCTTAGAATTACTGTAATTCATTAAGCACTTAGTCCATGCATGATCTGACTTAGCCTCAAAACAACCCTGTTATTTCCACTTAAGAGAGAGGAAGCAGAAGCTCATAGTGGTTAAATAACATGCCCAGTGTCACACAGCTAGTAATTCCAGCTGCTCCAAACCCAACCTCTTAGGTTTTCTTTGGACGAAGCGGCTATGACACTGTACAGAGTTCAGTTATGATAAACAATCTTTTTAAAAAGTTATAGTCTTATAGATGAGAATAAAAGGAAGAAATTGTACTCCTAACTAGTGCATAGAGACGACTCATGTAGAATTACGAAGTTTGAAATTCTTGTACTGTGAACACTGCCATATGCATATTTTTAAATGAAAGAACTTAATTGTGTGCTTTGGGGACACTGAATGCTTTTCTGTCTTATGTAAGATAAAGCCCTCAGTTCCCTCTTTCTTTCCCACATGAGAACTCTGAAGGTTGGTGTACCATTTCCTACATGAGCGTTACTCCCTGATGACTGCTAACTACTCCAGCCCTTCAAAGATGCTTCCTGACCTCAGATTCCTTCTGACCACTGTGGCTTCTGTCCACTTCCAGGGCTGTACTGCCTGTCTTCCATTGTAGATATTCACTTTGCTTCTGAAAAACTCCTATAATAGGATATCACAGTGTGTCTACTAGTTGCTCAAGCAGAAAATAAAAGTGAGAAGTTATTTAGACATCAGTACTTCATTGTATGCAAATTAGGACCATTTTTATATTATTCATCATATAGAATTCTAACAGTGCATAAAATACAGAGAGGACACTAAAAAAAGAAAAAGGTTGAAAAGCAGGGAAAATAATGTTTACGTACACTGGATAATTCAATATGATCTCACAGCATTCAAATGTCAAAAAATGAAAGTAACCTAGAAGAACAGAGGAAGAAAAGAAATAGAATCAGTGAACAAAGAGAGTCTACAGCTCAGGCTGAAATTCTTTTATCAAAATGCAGTGAAAATTTACATCAAGAAATGTAAGGTATGTTCTATTCTTTTCTATATGTATCAAATATTTCATAATTTAAAAAGGGAAAATAAGTCAGAATAGGTGCTAGTATTTTGATATCGGTCATATATGTGAATCACTCTCAGGTTTTATTCCTTTCTTTGTAAGATTTTTTGCCATTCTGAAGTTCTAGAACATTTTTGTATGATGTGTTACACTGCTTTATTTGATGTACCTCAGTTTTCAATGTATGTAGTTTTAATAGGGTCACTTAGGCAATACATGCAAATTCCTTTTTTTATAATGTAAGTTATATCACATGATTACTCTAATGTCTACCACAGTAAAATGCTGCCCTTACTTGGATTTGGATTCTTCTGTTAGCTAAGTAAATAAATTCATAATCAGTGCCTAGAGATAGCATTTTACCTCAAGCAAAAATTTCTACACATTTCCAAAGTGACTTAGCAAATCATGACCATTACATTTCCAAATGGCCCATCAATTGGATGAAAAAAAAATAAAAAATACTCTGGCCTCTTCCAGTCTGATGCTTCCAAACTATCCCAGGGAAGTTAGAGCCATGTAGAAATCACCTTCCTTACGCCAGCCCAAATCACAATCTATAGATATTGAGTTCCTCAGAAATAGCTTGAAGGTGTTTCAAGCATCATCCTCCAAAACACCCTATGGACCCCATTTGAGGAGAGGCACACCTTTGACCTGTGTCTCCTTGGGAGTCAGCCATGCCAGGCCTCCTGACCATGCTTCTCAGAGTTTGCTCTTCCTCAGGAAAGGAAATCTAGGCCCCTTAACAACCTTAGCGGGGGGATCCCAAGACCCCAGGCTGATTTGAAGGAGACTGGGAAAAGAGAGAGGCTGGAACTTGGCAACTGCAATAAATAATCATCCAAAAAATTGGGATTTTTATTCTTCTTCCCTTGTTAACCTCCAACACATAACTCAGGGCTTTTCTGCACTGACTTCTAACTCTGAAAACTTGCCATCTAACCAACATTTTTCATGTCCATATGAGTTTTTTTCTTGGCCTTTCCTTCTCCTCTTCCTCTATCATCTTCAGCTAAGTCCTTAAATACTGAATCTGATAAAACTTGGATATCAGAGGGCAGGAAAGAATGCCGCCATTTCTTTGAATCAGGGTAGGAAATAAGGAAGGACAAAGCACATGGCTTTAGAGACTCTACTCATTGAAGCAGAAGCCAAAATGCTTGGGATTGTTACAATGAGTCCCTGGACCCAATGCTTTAAATAGCTCATATTGGTCTAATGAGAAAGAAACCCCATGTTTGAAAGCATCACCTACAGATCCTGCAGAAACTTAATTTTAAACATGTGAGATTTGATGGAATTTAATATAGTTATCTGTCCCCAAGAGCCATTTACCAACAAGGGAGACTACTCCCAAATTACTAATGGTAAGTGACTTTCTCAAGTTCCTCTTAGAGGGTCCTTAGATCTCTGGGTGCTGCAGGGTGAGCTTCATGACAATGACCAAAGGCAGCAAATGTTATGATGCCTCTGGGGCTCCGTAGATGGAAGGGAAGAGAGAAATGGACATCTAGAGCAAGTCTCGGCCAGCTAGCCTGGCATATGGCCAAGAAATCAGTAAGTTCTTAAGAGGATATTTTCTCCACAGACTTTGAGAATTAAAAGAACTCACCTCTGAAAAAAATCAAACATAGAATTTATAACCTTAATCACTGCTTTGCAGAGAATTAATGACAAACAAGATCACCAACTACCCCCCAAGGCCTCTGGTCCTAGAATAGAATGGGGGCATCACCTGGGAGGAGGGCAAGAGAGTCCCAGACAAGTGGCCACATCTCAGGAATCCAGAAGCAAAGGAACTGGAAGCTGGCTCAGTCTCCATGAGGGAGTTTGCTGTCCATCCTGAGATGGGTCAGTCACTGCAGTGGTAGCTGCATTTGAGACAGCTCTGCGGCCATCCAACCTTTGAGCAGTACCTTAGGTGTCCTCCTTGTAACTACACAAGGTGGATGCCCATCCCTCACTGGTACTCACTGAGCAGAAGGAACTCCTCAGAACTTTCCCATTTCTTACTGATCCATCTCCAGTTGGGATTTCCTTTGGTTCCGTGGTGTAAGAGGGTGGAACCTTGACACAGAGACATATAATGCATTTAGAGAGAAAAACCTCTGTACCTAATAATGGGTAGCACTGAGGAGAATGAGCTCTGAGTATGCCACTGAGCCAAGCAGGGGTGGCAGTGGATCTAGATGCCACATGGTGCTCAACCTCCTGCCTCAAAGTTCCACTCTCACCATGCTATTTAACTCAACTCCAGTATCAACATGGACCTCACTGCTTTGGGCTGTCCATAATGGGAAGATGACTGATTGACTGATTGATTGGTTGATTGATTTTCCATACTGGGGTTTGAACCCAGGAGCCTTCCTACTAAGCTTTTTTTATCATCATCATCATCATCATCATCATCATCATCATCATCATCATCATCATCACCACCATCACCATCATCATCATTATAGTTTTCTGAGATAGGCTCTCCCTAAATTGTTAATTTTCCGAGGCAAACATGAATTTGTGATCTTCCCGACTCAGCCTCTCAGATTGCTGGAATTATAGGTCTGTGCCACCATGCTTGGCTAGGTAACTGCACGTTGTGGTGGAAAGGTTAGTAATAGCAACCAAGAATTTTCCTTTCCTTGAAATACTAGTATGTTTCAATTATTTCCTCTGAGTTTATAATGTCCTTCCCAAAAGTTGGTAGTAATCAATATGTGTGTATTTTTGGTAAACTTAGTTAACTAGAACCTTCAAGAAGCCCTATAGAACAGCTGTGGATACAGTATGATTCTTTTTGTTTGTTTGTTTAATGATGATTCCACTTCTTAAAAAAATTGCTCCAGAAATAACTTCTCTGCTTCTGCCTTTTACCTGTCCCAGATCTGTTTTCTGGCTTTTCTACCAGTTACCACTCTAGCCATCTCCTGGAAATTACAGTACTGACAGCTGCTCTCCAATTCTGCCCTCTTCTCAATTTCACCCTGCTTTCTCCAACCGGTCCTGGTGTTTGTTCTTGATCCCAAAACTGACTCCTGGCAGACTCCTCTTTTTGAGTTGCTGGTGTTTTGTGGCCAGTAAATTAGTATAATTTTAGTGCAGGCAGAAAGGGGGAAAGTTGTGCAACTTTTATTCTTCTCAATCTCTCCCCTAGGACAAATAAATCTGGGGAAGGAATAGGGAGTTGCCATGAGAAAAGCCAGCAGGGATTGCTGCGCTTCTGAGAAGAGAGGATGTCTCTCTAGCTGACCTGCAAAGTCGGCCTCTCAGTTCACCAGGAAGGATCGGAGAGGTCTTTCTCTGTGACTCGTGCCCTTGCCAGCCCTGCTTCTTTGGAAGCTGATGGATTAGAAGGGACTCATTAGAGCTGGAGTACCTGCATAGTTAAACAGCTTCTTTTCATTTGCTAGGGTGTGAGGTAGGGATACGTGGAATAGTTCTAGGCTCACAGCTTTGAAAATCTCTCCTTGTCCTTTTGTTTGTTGGCTTGTGTATCGAAGTCTCATATCTAGCCCTGGCTGACTTTAAAGATAAAATCATCCTCTCTCAGCCTTCCAAGTGGTAGGATCTCAGATGTGCCCCACCATCGCTATTCTTGGTTGATGGATTAATTCTAACACCAAATCAATTAGCATGGACTTTCTAGTCCGTAAACAAATTGGCCACTGCTTTCTACTAATACCCCCATCAGGATAAGAGCAGAAGATACTGCTATTCTCTTCTCCCTTTTCTTGCCCTAAATACAGGTATCACATATATAATAACGGTAGCAAATTAAATAGCACTTAGTGTTGGCCAAGAACTGTGCATGGTCTTATAAATTTTAATTTGTTTTCTACTAATAACAGCCCCAATGTTGTATATGTATGATCCACATGTGACAGGTGAGAACATAGGCAGAAAGAGGTTCAGTCACCTCCCAGTCTCTCACTGCTCATTAGTCAAGGATCTGGGATTCTGACTGTGATCACTGGGCTCTATAGATAAGATTTGCAGTTGTCAAAGTTTCCACATCATTATACTGCCATCAAATTAGCATTGTGTTTAAAAATAAGTTCTTAGGGCCAGAGATTTAGCTCAGTGGTTCTGATGCCTACCTAGCAAGCGCAAGGTCCCTGGTCAAATTCCTGGTAACCACATACAATACCAGGCGTGGTGGCTCACGCCCACTGGCAATCAGTATCACATACCATAAATGCTGGGATTGGTGGCTCAAACCTGTAATCCCAGCACTTGGGAGGCAGAGGCAGGAGGATTGCTGAGTTTGAGGCTTGCCTGAGCTATGTAGTGACCTCAGGGCCAGCTTGAACTACAAAGCAAGATCCTGTCTCAAAAAAAAAAAAAAAAGAACCCAAATAAATTCCAAGTCCATTTTTAGAGTGTGGGAGTGTTAAAACTGGGAGGGTAGCAAGTACTTCACCTACTCAGGGCTCTTAATTTATACATTTTCTGTTCATATCAAGATGCTGAGGATAGAACGCCCCTACCCTTTGAGGCTGAAACCGTCTCCTGCCTCCTTACTCAGGGCTTTACAAAGAGACCTTCCTAACAGGCCTTGCTGGAAGAGGATGCCCGGACCCTGAGGCTCTCAGGATCTTCTCATGACTGCAGGGACTTTCTTCTAAGATCACCACACAGTGTGTTGGCTAGAACCTTGTTCTATAAGGAATCAATATACAGAGGGAGTCTTGCGGCACCCACAGTGATATCCACTGGTCTCCTGTCACCCTCTGTAAGCTTCTCAGTACTGTCCTGAAGACTACCAAGATAAAGGCCCATTAATGGGAAATGACCCCCTAGGCCCTCTGATAAATCTCACAGTCCTTGAACCAAGATACAAACTACAAATCCATTTTAAATATAAAGGGCACAGTTGAGGACTTTCAACAAATATAGTGGGGAGAGTTTTGATTTACAAATAAAAGTGCAAGAGTTTTGGTGTATGAATAATAAGCTACCACTTTCCGTGATTTTTGCCAAGTCACATCACTTGACTCTTTCCACTTTGCCAGTGAAACTGAACCCTGCTTTCTGTACCTCCTGTGGCTTTAGCGAAGCAGACACAATGCATGGGCTGGATGTTACTTTTCATCTGTTTGTACAAACATGGGCTTTATTCTCAGTCACCTTTAATAAGAACTTTGGGGTTTTTTTTCCCCATCATTTGCTCTCCTTAGGAAATAACAAAAAGTTAATTCATAATCTTTGTCAAGAAGAGAAAAACTGAGGGAGATTTTATGAGGTGGTTTTTTAATCCAGGCATAGGACTCCAGTGTCAGTCTTTGTTTGGAGAAGGGTTTTTTTTTGCAAGATATTTTTCCACAGGCGGCACTTTGGTGACTTGACAGGGCTCTGTGGGGAGACAGGCTGTGGTGGCTTTTCCAGCCAAGCAGTTACATTTTGTTCTTCCCGTTGAATTCAGAAAAGGAATCTTAGGTTATAGCTCAGTGTTGTCTTTTCAATCCCAGCTCCAGTCAGTACCATCACATGCTGTCTCATGATTAAAAGTGATAATTGTTAGTTACTCAAAGTTATTTGTAGAAGAGCAAGGAAGCACATAAATCAAAAATTGGCCAGCAAGGGGATTCCTTGTTTAGTATAACTGTCTTTGCAAATAGATTTCTATACAAGTGATGCTCGAAAGTACTGAGTGTCTGTGTGCTTAATAACTAAGAATCCACATTACTTGTTCTGTTTTCCAGCTTTCTCTTTCCACCTAATAACACATTGCATTGTTTATCACACATTTCCTAGCTCAAGAAAACTGATTGGCAAACTATGGTGCATTTATAGATTGGAGTAGTACTCAGCATTGGAAAGAAATTTTAAAAAGGAATATGCCATCTATACACACAACGATATAAAAATATTCTAAAATGTTAATGCTTAGTAAAAAGCAAAAAGCTTTACCCAGGAAAATACATATTATATTACATGAATCCATTCAAATGAGGTTCTAGAGAAGACAAAAGTCTCCATGATAGAAAAATATCAGAACCATGGTTATGTGACAGAATGAAGCAGAGCATGAGGAAGAAGCAAAGGAGTTTTCTAGAATTATTATAGGGCTCTATAACTTGATAGGTGGTGTGGTTTGGATCTGAGGGTTTTCCCTTAAGACTTGGATGTTTGGAAGGCAACTGGATTATGGGGGTGCTGTGCTCATCAGTGGGTGAATCCACAGTGGAATGAGGTAGGACCTGGTCAGGAATGTGGATCACTAGGGCGTGACATGTGGAAGGGTGCATCTCCCTCTCCAGCTCTTCCTTTCTCTCTCTGCTTCCTGGCCACCATGACCCAAGCTGCTTTCTTCCACCCATACTCTTCCACTATACTATTTCTGCTTTGGAGACAGACAACCATGGACTGAAAATATGACCTGGAAAAAACTCTTCTCTTCAGAATTATGTCAATATTGTACCTCAGTGACGAGAAAGTAACAGACAACATGATTTAGGTTGCACAGGTGTATATATGTCAAAGTTCATTTAATAAACCACATAAGATGTAAGCACTTTATGTAAATTTTACTGTAAGTAGGACAGTTTTAAGCACTAGTTAATGACATGCATGTTCAGATATTCAGAAGAATGTGAACTGAAACTTTACTTTCAAATGTATTTTTAAAAGATGTACTGATGGATTAATATAGAGCTAGATAAGTTGATAGGTGATAATGCAAGGGGAATATAATGTTAACTGTAGAAGCTAGGTGTTGATATATAGGTGTTCTTTGTACAATTAGCTCAACTTTTCTATTGGTTTGAAAAATTTTATTTTCAAATATCAGTGAGGAAAAAAAGAACATAGTGCACCTGTATATCAAATGTTTTGACAGAATTTTAAATAACTTATTAAATCAATAATACACATTCAAAGGTCAGGATAAATTCCTACAAGCATAAATGTTGAGTCAATAAGGAATTAGTGCTTGGTTTTTGTTGCACTATTTTCTTCAAGAAAATTTGGGAAATTTTTCTTTTACTAAAGAGAAAGAATCTACTTCCCTCATATTTCCATGAAGATTGAGTTTTGTTCTTTCTTCTTTGCTAGTCAGCCTGATATTTTTCAGTCCACATTCTCACAATTTACTTTTTGATTTCTCCCTTGGTGCTTAAAGGTAAAGCAAAAGCACACCGAGAAGAAAGAAGAGAACTTTAGATCCCCAGAGTGGAACCTCTGCACTCAGACACAGCACCTGGGATACCCAAGTCATGATACATCTCCAGCCTATTTTCAAGATGTGAAATGGAATTAATACATAATACAAAGTCATCCAACTAAAACCAAGAGTTGGTTTCTAGGTAGGTTACTACATCCCCTGTGAACACCCAATGAATGAGTGTGGATATAAGACTACAGACCTGCTCATTCTTGACGCCATTGTATTACTACATAAGTCCCTCATGTTTACATGATTAAAAACCTATACAATCTTTGCAGTCATTCAGTGTGCCAAGAGGCAGCACACAGACAGGACTTTTATTTGGCTCCTCTTCTGTCTGGCTCGTTGTGGTATAGACAGCAGTCCTGTTTTATCCTTTTCTCTGGTGCTTTTAGCAACAGATAAAACCGCCAAAGCCACTTAGCAGACAAACATGCCAACTCACGAGCCCAGGGGACAATTTCAATTTCACTTTCCCAGCAGCAGTACATGGCCCTTCCCTGGACTCTCCAGATGACCTGGATGGCAGTTGCTGAGGTCTTGAAAAGCTTGTGTTATATGACCAGTCTGAACACAGTGAAATGCAGCATTGTTGGCTCTGAAAGCCTAAAGTTCAAACTTTGGATCTATCTCTCCTTTGGTTTTGATTTGATTACAAGAGATTTTAAAAAGGCACCAACAGTAAATATGGGTGTGTTATCTATTCTTCATGGAAGTCTAGCCACTTGACGAGTATCAGATGCATGATACAATTTCTGAAAATGGTAAGAGTTCTCCACAGCATTCCAGTAGCTTTCTACATGTCAATTTCATCCATTTTCATTACGTTGATTCTTCATATAAGTCGATACTGTAGCCCTCCTGTGGGAATTTTGTTTTCTGTGTGATTTTCTGATTGTTACACTTTCTAGTTTCCCATCTACCTCTGTGTACATGCCTTGTTTGCTCTTGATTCTCTCATTATGGGTATCTCTAAGTCCAGAAAGTTACTTGAAGTATTGACATTATACTTTCTCCTGTAAAATTAGAACTGATAATCAGTCCCCAATTTTTTTTTTGAGACAGGGTCTCGCTTTGTAGTTCAGGCTGGCCCTGAGCTCACTATGTAGCTCAGGCAAGCCTCGAACTCAGCAATCCACCTGTCTCTGCCTCCCGAGTGCTGGGATTACAGGTGTGAGCCACCACGCCTGGCACCAGTCCCAAACTGTTGATGGATTCAAAAGAAGTGGAATTAAAATATTAAATTCTGGTAATATCTATCAAATTGGCATAACAAATAATTTTTGTTCCTACTAGTTATAGATGATAGAAACTTCCCTACATACTTGCAAACAAATCCTTTTCTAGCTGATGTAGGATACACTCATTTGAAATAGAAGAAATAAAACCTAGGTATCAAGGAGACAAGGAAATCTAGATTCTTTAAAATGTATTTCACCTGCAGTTTCAAAACACAAAAGTTACTCAAAACTTTTTCCTTTCCAGAAAACTATTTCAAAAAAACTTCCTAAAAGTCTTAAGGACAAAAAAAAAAAAAAAAAAAACTTAAGAATCTAAATTGTAGACATGTCCTTTCAACTGTAAATTATGCTTCCTCTATCTCCCAGGGGGCAGCAATATTGGGTGTCATTTAGCTAAACTTCAAATGCAAGTACATGGCTTGCATTCTAACCTGACAGAATACAAATGCTAGACTATCCACCTTGACCACCCCTTTGAATAAAGCCAACTCAGGCTCATAATGCCTATCAGTTCTCTGAGCACCTGCACTGTGGTCTGGAGCGTGTCCTACAATCTGTCTAATTAACCCTTCTCCTGTTGAGGCAGGAGATTAGGGCATGGTGAAGACTGGCTGGAGAACGAGACTACATGTTGGTTACAAAATCTCAGGACGTGTGTGCAGAATAGTTCCCAAAGCCCTGCACATAGACTTCTCTCAAATCCTCCAGAGTGTTTAACGCAAGAACAGTCTTGGGCTAGGTGCTATCGCGTCCCTTTGCAGTAGTACCTCATTCGTCCTAAGGGGGCTTCCACATTTATGGCTGTGTTTGCTACCCTAACCCTAGGCATGGCACAGTTCTGAGTTTGCAATTTCTTTACGTTAATTCATCATCCTTTGAAGATCTTATGCACATGATAAGAACCTTTCAGTTAACTCAAGATAGAAAATTAAAATCTATTCAATTTTTGCCCTCTGAAATAGCCAGATTAAATGTCACATTTATGCAGGAACCCTAATTCTAGTTTATGTTCTACCTCAGTAATTTAATCTTTCCATCTTGATTCAGACACCTAAGGGTTTTCTTTTATTGCTGTGGAACATGGTTGTGTATTTTTAAATATATCTTACACTAGAACAATGAGAATTAGAAAACGCTCAAATGATTTTATAAAACCAGAATAAGCTTGAAACTAAAACCTGATACTGTATCCCAAAACAATCAGATGACTATAGAATGATATCAATTATTAGTATATGCACAGATGCAGAAATAGTGAAAATATTAGGAAAATAAATTTTCATATGAAATCACTCCTGAAGTTTTGAAATTTTTCCTACTTGATTTAAATTTACTACTATGTGATATTTTGCTAAATGACACTAATGTATTGATTAACAGACTGAAAGGGAAAAATGAGGAGTAGAGCTGATGATAATGAAAATATGATTAAATTTCAAAAGCTATTTCTTATAGAAAAGCCAACCAAACTTAGAATTCAAACTCTGAAATAAATTGAGTCTATCAAAAATAGTAACTGCTATTATTCTGAGTAAAGCAATATCATTTTATGCAAAATCAGAGATATCCACTCTATTATTATTTATAATTGGTATGATGGTTCTAGTGAATATAAAATGAAATTTAATGATTTAATTATTTGTACTGAAGTAATAAAACTACCAATTTTGAAAATAATGTGATTACACATCTAGAAAACTCCAGGGAACCACAGTTACATTAAAGGAAAAGATTATCTGACAAGGTAGCTGGATAAAAGATATGACTAATCAGAGCTTCACT
Source organism: Thryonomys swinderianus (assembly GCA_004025085.1). Classification (NCBI taxonomy): domain Eukaryota; kingdom Metazoa; phylum Chordata; class Mammalia; order Rodentia; family Thryonomyidae; genus Thryonomys; species Thryonomys swinderianus. The sequence goes on along the minus strand of PVIC010031533.1, from coordinate 1,109 downwards.
TTCTTTTATATATAAACTTTAAAAGTATGAACCCAAGAATAAAATCCCATTGATAATATAAATATATAAACTGTAATATATTCAAAATAATTATTACACAAAGCTCATAAAATGTATTTGCAGAAATCTACAGTAACTTGGTAAAACTCTTAAATAAAATATAGAGGGAAAATTTGGATTTGATACCAAAGATATAGGCAATAAAAAATAGATAAACAGCACTTCACAAAAATTAAAAGTCCTTATGTCTCAAATGGTTCTGTCAATGACCTGAAATGGCATTCAGTGCATTTGGAAAATATTTGTAAGTCCTTTATCTGTTAACAGATTAATATCTAGAATATATAGGGAACTCCTACTATTCAACAACAAAAAAACCCAAACATGCTGATTTAAAATGGGCTAAGGATTTTAAAATATTTCTCCCAAGAAAAGAACAAATGGCAAATAAGTATATGAAAAGATTATCAATGTCACTAATCACTAGGAAAATGAAGATCAATCTACAATGAGATACCACCTCACACTCCTTAGGATGGTTCATATTAAAAATAAAAAAAGAGAAACTGAAGTTGTGAATGAGCTCTAGAATATATGATAGATATTGTGAAATAGAAAATATTCAAAGGGAAATGGGTTGTAGGAGTAAGCAACAAGGGGAAAGAAAAAATGTGATGGTAACTTAAAAAAGGGAAACAAAGCTTATGTATATAGGGGCAGGGGGTTGTAGGGTGATGAGAATGGGAAAAATGAGAACTAAATCATGTCATGTACTGCTACAATTCTCAATATTGAGTGTAATCATCATATGTATATATAATGTACCAATAAAGATTCAAATTTTTAAAAATATTGAATCAGGGCAGGGGCTGTGCCTATTTTTCAAGCACAAGGACTTGAGTTCAATCCTCAGTATCACCAAAAAAATTTTAAAATAAAAATGAAAATGCCGGGTGTGGTGGCTCACGCCTGTCATCCCAGCACTCAGGAGGCAGAGACAGGAAGATTGCTGAGTTCAAGGCTTGCCTAGGCTATATAGTGAGCTCAGGGCCAGCCTGAACTACAAAGCGAGACCCTGTCTCCAAAAAAAAAAAAAAAAAAAAAAAAAA
>PVIC010031532.1:0-21253 GCA_004025085.1 Thryonomys swinderianus | reverse complement strand
AAGTGCAAGGTCCTGAGTTCAACCCCTGGTAACTGCATACAACAATACCGAGTGTGGTGGCTCACACCTGTAATCCCAGCACTCAGGAGGCAGAGGCAGGGAGATTGCTGAGTTCGAGGCTTGCCTGGGCTACATAGTGAGCTCAGGGCCAGCCTGAACTACAAAGCAAGAGCCTGTCTCAAAAAAAAAAAAAAAAAAAAAAACTAAAGCTTGACTATGAATTCAACAGTTGGTCAAAAATTTAAAAAAAAAAAAAAACTTTTTTAAAGCACACTAGGAGTGAATCCAGGAACTTCTCATTGAGCTACATCCCCATCTCCTTTTTATTTTGAGAAAGGATCTCACTAAGTTGCTCAGGATGGGCTCAGCCTTGCAGTCTTCCTCCTCTAAGAGTGCTAGGATTATGGTCTACATCACCACATTGGCTAAAGAAAACATTCTTGAGAATAAATTGACTGGACTTTATAATAAAGATGGTTATATATTTTATTATTTGGAAATCATGTGTTACACATCTTTCATATCAGTAAATTTTATAGTAAACTTACATATATCAGGGCAGAGTGACCCATGCCTATAATTTCTACTACTCCGTAACCTGAGGGAGGATGATTATAAGTTTGAGACCAACCTGGGAAACTTAGCAACCCTGTGTCAAAATAAAAATAAATAGGGGATTTAGCTCGGCAGTGGAGTACTTGCCTCGCATGCACAAGAACCTGAGTTCCATCCCAGTGCTACAAAAAAGTACATAAATGTATATGTTTGCGTAGTTTTCTCCCCTTTGGAAAATCAGTTTTCAGTGATGGAAGGGAGGACAGTTTTGCTTTCAGAGAAGCCGGGATGTTGCTAAATATACTACAATGCATAGCATGGTCCCCATAACAGAATTCTCCAGCCTGAAATGTCAGTGATTGAGAAAACATTGCTTTTAGGTATTTTTAAAACTTTTTCATATTAAGAACCCAACTTTTCTAAATCTTTTTTTAAATAAGTTTTTTTTGTTTTTTAATTTTGGACATAAGGTCTCACTATGTAGTTCAGGCTGGCATTGAATTCACAGCATAGTCTGGCCTTGAATTTGCAGCAGTCCTTCTGCCTTGGCCACCCAAGTGCTGGATTGATGCCTTCCTATATTTAAAAAGAGAGAGATAAATCAGTCAATCAATCTACAGATCTGCAGTATATATTCAGCCCTATTCTTTTATGTTTTTTTTTATTTTTGCAGTTCTGGAGATTGAACCCATGGCCTATGCACTATTGGCTCAGTTTTGACAAATACCTACAGCCCTGTATGTGGCTGTTACATGAAGGTTTTCATCACTCCCTGAAGTCAACCCTTTCCTTTCTCCACCCAAGCCCTTATCTGATTCCAAAGCAACCACTGATCTGATTGCTTGTTCTAGTACTTGATGTAAATGAAATTATGTTGAATGTATGTGTTCTGTGTCACTTCTTTTATTTAGCGTAGTGTTTTTAAAAGTTCGTCCGTATTATTGTATAGGTTTGATCTTTTTATTGCTGAGTAATAGTCTATTGTACTAATACCCATGGTTTGTTTATCCATTATGTTACTAACAGACATTTAGCTCCAGTTTTGGCTGATAAAGATAAAGTTGCCATTAATACTTTTTTTTAAACAAAACTTTTTGGCATATGTGTCCATTTCTCTTGGATAAGTTTCTATGAATGAACTGGAAGCTCCTATCTCACCTTTAAGGAACAGCCTTCTGAAACTGAGGCCTACTCTTCTCTCATTATACGAGATGTGTGTGTTGCCAAAGCTTTTGTAAGGAATCAAAGATTGTGCCTGTGAAGGGCTCAGCATAGTGGGTGGCACAAGGCTGGCTCTGGGTGTGCACTGTCCAGCTGCTGACTCATCTCAGGACTGGTGCTGGGACCGAATGCCCGGCCACCCGCCTTCCAAACCTCTGACCTAGGCCGTCCCACCACAGTGCCAGCTCCGCTCTGCTTGTACCAAGCTATCCTCCTCTTCTCCCCGCCCTGGGCCTCGCTGCACGCCCGCGCCTCTCCTTGTCTCACATCCAGCCGGCACTGGGTGGTCCTGCTGATCCTACCACTTTAGTAGCTCTCTTCTGTGCTGTGGCCTCCTGGGTTCCGACGTCCGTGTGTCTCCAGGATGGCTGCAGCGGCCTTCAAACCAAGGCCGTCCTTGAGGGTGTCCACCTCCACCCACTGCCTACACTGCGGCCGGAGGGGCCCATGTGTAACACAGACCTGGTCTCGCCACGGTGTAGGTGGACATTTAGTGGGTGCCTAGGAGAGACTCAGCTCCTAACACTCCTCTCAAGGTCCTGTGTGTCCTGAGCCTCATCCTCCCTGGCTGCCCTCCTTTCGGGAACTTGGCTCCGCCCTCTAGATTCCAGGTATCTAGATTCCCTCCAGATACCTAGACCTTTCGTAGAGGCCTTTGCTTTGTGCTCTCTGTGGTGCATTTAATGGCCTTCCCTCCCTGCCTTCCCCTAGCCAGGATTCTCAGTTCCGGGAAGCATTCTCTGCGGACTGGTTCCTTCCCCGTCACGTTGGGCTAAGTGCCCTCCTGCACGACTGGCACTCAGTACCTAAGTCCTCATGGCATCGAATTTTCTGATACCCACTTAGCTCTCAGAAGACAGGTGTATGTTTTACCATGCTGGAATCCCTGGCACCTCCAACATAGCAGGGACTCAGCAGACATTAGGAAAATTAAACTGTTGCCCTTGTGGCGTGAGAGAGTTCGCTTAATGTGCTTCTGGATCTGCTAGGGACGAACGATCGGGGAGGGCAGCACACAGCATTTGAAATGGCTGGCTCTTACCCACTGGTCTTGTCACCCTCGCAGCCCGATGAAAACTCGCTGGACTTTTCCTCCTGTATGCTGCGGCCTGGGATCAAGAACGCTCAGGAACTTGCATGTGGTGTGTGTCTCTTAAATGTGGACTCCAGGACCCGGGTAAGTCACCCCCCCGTCCCCAGAGCGCCTTGGGGGCAGCTTCGTGCAGTGCCTTCACTGACCACAGGGGGGCATTTTAAGAACTCCCGAAAGATGACAGAACGGACAGTCTTTCCAAAGGGCAGCACGAGGCGCAGTTGAGGGGATGAACTTTGATCCTTCCGTTCTAGTCAGCATCCTGTGTGCACTGAGGCCTTAAGGAGAAAAAGTTAAGGCTTGCGGATTTATTTAGAGGCAAGAGGCCCTATTCTGGGAATTTTTTTGACTTCACAGTTTCAACATTATTTAAGAAAAGAGACCTGCAGAAGAACACCCTAAAATAGTATGAACCAGTTACACATTATGTTAGCATCTCCATCTTAATTTTGAGCGTGGATGGCAAACATGATTCTGTTGCCCTCCAGACCGTTGCGGTCGTGAATCCTTTACAGGGTCACTTGTGTCTCCGTGACGGTTGATTCCGTCGGCTGACGTGTGTGGGTCCGCTGCTGTCTCACACCAGCTTTGGGGCTACAGCTGTTTTTCTCTGCAGTGAACAGGGCAGCACAAACAGAAACTTTTGGAAGATGAGAAGTTGTAATGACACAAAATAAAAATCAGAGAGCTTCAGCATTGAGTCCTTAACCAACAAAGACAAATCATTGAAGCTGGCCATGCAGCACGCACTCTTACCCAAGGCAGGAGAACAAGTTCGAGTCCAGCCTTAGACTCTGGCTCAAGATTTAAAACAAAAAAACAAACAAAATAAAGCTAATCCCAGGGAATGGCTAAGGTGACCTGAAAATCACTCTTATATGTTTAGCACCATTTCTTTTCACAGGCCACAAATCTGTTGGGATTTTGCAATGACAGTAGTGTTCTCTTATTTTGAGGGAGCACAGCCCAGAACCCCCGGTGATGTCTGAAAGTCTGGATAGGGCTGAAGCCTCTATACGCTATTTTTTCCTTTTCGTACCTGATAAAGCTTAACTTGTAAGTTAGGAATAGTAAATGCTTAACAGAAATAGTAAACTACAATAATTATAACAACTTACTGTAATAAAATTGATGTGAATGTCTTTCATGAAAGAGTGAAAAAGACTTGTTGGTATTTTTGAACTGACACCACTGACGAGTGGCTGCTGCCTGCGGATTCAGGAGTGAGCATGCAGTGGCATCGGCGTGAAGCGTTGTTACACAGTGTTTCCTAACTCTGATAATGTTACTGTCAGGATAGGGCTGCAGTCGCCACAGAAGGTATGGGGACCCACATGACACATGGCAGTCCTCAGAAGGAACATGGTTCCGCACTGGTCTCTGTAGCGCACGTCAGGAGTCCTCCTCCCTCCCCTTGACCCCTGTCTGCCTTTCCTTTGAGAGATTTGGCCTCTGCTCAAACTAGGTTGAACGGTAAAGGTTGTTCTGCCATTAATGAGCATCGAGGCAGCTTCTTCACTTGAATTCCACCCCCTGCTCGCTCGCTCTCACATGTCGGCTCTGTGACCCTGGAGAGAGGTGAGTGTCGGTTGCTGATCAGTCCTTAGATGCAGACAAAGCCTGACTTGCTCCACATCTCTATTTCTGGCAGGCATTCAACTCAGAAACAGACAGTTTCAAGCTGGCATATGGAGGGCACCAGTACCACGCCAGCTGTGCCAACTTCTGGATCAATTGTGTTGAACCAAAGCCCCCTGGCCTCATCCTGCCTGATCTGCTCTGAAAATCTCCTCCACAAAGCACCAGCTGTGTGGTCTTGTACTTTTGTTCTCTGTCTCTCACCCTAGGGTGACAGGGACCAATAAACAGAACGTGAGTACAGCGAGTTCACCCTGCTGAATCTGCATGAAGAGCTCCCGAGAGGGGCAGGCAGGAAACACAGTGGAGCTTCCCAGTCACTGCTCCTGGCAGGCTTGGAGCTCACATTCCCACCGCCTGCCCTGGGCATCGGAGGTCAGACTGCGCTTCACAGACAGCACTCGGCGTCAGAAGTTTGCTCAGTTATTTCTAGTTCTCCTAAAGTGTTTTTAAATATGGGCCATGGTTTTCTTTGTGAAAGAATTCGCTGCTATAGTATTGAAGCTGTGAAGAGTCAACATTTAAAGAAAAGTAAGTTATCGGTGTAGGACTGGAATTGGAAAGACTCTTTCAAGCCAGTGCTTACTTATATCTAGGACTCAAATGGTCCCATGAGGTACACTGCATTCTCTGCATTAGTCTGTAAATATCTGACATGAGTAACCAAGGAAAATTGTGATTAACCTGACACTCCTATCTTTTTAGAAAAAAACTGCCTATCTCCGTTAGACAATAGCAGACAGCAAGGACAGAGTCACCGTCTTTGCTGAAACCGCTGAACCTCTTTTCTACTCCTTTTCCCTTATTTCTGAACTGTCAACTCTCAAGACTTTTCCCCAGAACATACCTGGGCCCTTTGTTCTGGAGAACATTCATTTGACCAGAGGCCTAAGACCTGTGTATTGGGATGAATATCTTTCTTCAAAACCCCCACTGAAAACCTGTCTCGCTTCACACAAAGGCTAGTATGAAGCATATTTTTCCAGAAAAAAATCTGGAAATGGAGCTAGGCGTGGTAACTGATGCCTGTAATTCCAACACTCAGGAGGCTGAGGCAGAATTACTCTGAGTTTGAGGTCAGCCTGGACTACATGGCAAGAGGGTCTCAAAAAAAATTCTGCCATGCCGAAGAATGTGATCTTTTTGCAGCAGCCTCTCCTCATTTCTAAAGATGACTGCATAGGAGACAGCACTACCTGACTTGCAGGATGCCTGAGAGAGACCAGGAAATGAACTCAGGGGGAGAACGTGAACTCTGGCTCAGTGAGAACAGTGGACGTATGTATCTTCACGGCAGAGATACAGGCCACCAAGGCATGGAAGAAAATCCTGCAACTATATTAAATTTTAAAAAGAAAAGGCTCATAGTCTCTAGTGTAGGAATTTTTCTTTGACATTTAAACTGAATGTGGAAAATTAGGTGAACAAAAGCCACATACATGGCTAAGGGCTGATATTTCTGAGGAAAAATACATCCATCTAGGGCAAATGTTTTAGGAAGAGATTCTGAATCTCGTATGACTCACTTTGTAGAACAGGTTCTGACGTCGACTTAGTTGAAAAGGTTGATTTGTCTAACTGCTGCTTTTACATAATTATCTCCTTTGAGAACAAAACTCGAGGGAATTCTTTGCTGTTCTTAAACCTTTCACATTTTCTGTAAGTTTAGAACCTTTGAATCAGCTTTTGATGTGGCTTGACTTACCTTGCCGGAACACACAGAAGCCCTGACGAAATAAATGCTCTTATTTGCACCAGATGACACCACGTTCAATTCTTAATGACCGGACAGCTCTCAGTCAGCACTGCAGCCGTCTCTGTCCGCAGGAGTAGTGGAGGATTACTAACAACACAGGGGCCAGTCTTCAGTGGGCTGTCCCGAGGCCCCTGCTCCGCCTCATCTTAGGCAACCCCATGCTTCAGCACAAAGAGCAGCTGTGAGAAGACAGACGTGTACACTTCCCAGTCTGATAACCCTTGTGTGCCGAAACCGTTCATGGGAATGCTGCACGGCTTCTGTGCTGTCACCATGGACAATGGTGGTGAGCCTTTAAGAGCTCAGTGACAGCCGCCTGCTGCAGCGTGTGTATCTCAGCTTCCCCACTACTGGCCTATATCACTAACATTCTTTAGGTACCTATTTATTAGATTGGCTTCCCTTCCTAGATTATTCTAGAATGCCTGAGATTAAACCCTTGAGTACAAAGACAGTTGGCTTTACCAAGTGATAGGTTTAATCACTCTTTAGGAGGCACGAGAGGAAAATGTAGCACACACACACAACCTTTGCTGTGGAAAGTACTCATTATTTCTAATGTTTAATACTTAGAATGTTTAGATACTACCAATAAGGATTTGGAGACTGTGGAATGCCACTGGGCGCTGATTTTCCTTCTACGCCTTTATTAACATGACTCAACATTGCGTTCAGCTTCACCTCAGCTCTTGTCAGCCAAGAGCCCAGTGTCCTTGGAAACAGTAACCAAGGTTACTTATTTCCATGCTGTGTATTGTGTCAGGAAGCCTCACCCCACTGCTTGAAAGGCAATTAATAAGCACTTTTCTCTTTAGGTACTGTTTTGCCTTTTAAACCTCTGTGGTTACTGTGTAATTTGTGTCTGGACATGCTTGAGGTAGAAATAGTACAAGGTAGATGAAGATGTTAGCCCTGCATTTTTTTTGGCCATTAGCATTTCACATAACCTGCAGATTTTTAATTGTTTTTGTTTTTTTTTTTGAGACAGGGTCTCACTTTGTAGTTCAGGCTGGCCTTGTGCTCACTATGTAGCCCAGGCAAGCCTCGAACTCAGCAATCCTCCTGTCTCTGCCTCCCGAGTGCTAGGATTACAGGCGTGAGCCACCACGCCTGGCTTTGAGTATTTTGTGTACATATTATATAATAGATATTTGTGATGGGGGGGGTCTTGTTTAAAGATATCCTCTACTTTCCTATTTCACTAACGTGGTTCTTGCCAACTAAGGTGGTACACATCTGTAATTCCACCAGAAGCAGACAGATCATCGGGAATATAAGGCCAGCCTGGACCACACTGAATTCAAGGCCAGTCTGAACCACATAGTAAAACCCTGTCTCAAGAGAAAAAAAAGTGTGTCTTAAGTTTTGAGACAGTTGTTGGAGCTGTATGTTACAGAAACTTGAAATATTTGCTCTGTACTGGGGATCGCTATGAAAATTCCCTGTAACACCTTCTAGGTCAGACTCCTTCCTTTGTGAACATCAAACAGATTAACATTTTCAGAGACATTTGCCATTCAGAAGAGAGCAGCAGTATAACGTGTTGCAGACCATCTCGGCCAGTATCAGACTGCAGGGCAAGCCTGTGTTCTTGTTTGGTTGCATAATACGTCTTTGGGAAAGTATGTACCAAGTAATATCAAAACGACTTCTCCTTGCAAGGTCAAGGGAAATAAACCTTAGTAAATGAAACAGCTCTCAGTTGAAAATGCTATTTTACAAATATTTTTCTACCATAACAAAGTATCATTCTAACAAAATTTTTATTTAATTCTATCCTTTATATTGCTGATGTGAACATAGTGGAAGTCAGTTTAAAGCATTCACATGTGACGCCTCATTATTTTATAGCTGTGGCTGTATTGAGTACTGTGGTCCACAGTGAAATGTGTTGTGTGTGATGTGAAATTTGGTCCTGTATTTTAAAAAGTGCGGTGGATTTTTTCCTTGTTTACATTTTAATAAACAATTGCCCTGATTAAAATCTTTACACATTATAAAGCTTAACTTTTAAAATATTCTCAGGGCTTGTTCTGAAGTAACCACTTCTGACACAAATTATGCTACTGATCTTTCAGTCTTCTCTTTGTGGTATTAAGATTTCACATAGATGCAGGTCATAAGGGTGAACAAGGGCCAAAGCACCTAGGAGTTAGGCTTCCCAAGTGCTAAGAACACCCTGAATTAGAGCCCAGTGGTGGTATTTGCCAGGATTTCTTCAGGAAATTTTCTTTAACTACCACCAGCAGTATCTGGCACCAATCGTTTTCTTCCTGTAAGTATAATGATTATTTGGGGGCTCTTGTTCAGAGACTATGAGACCTAAATCTTGGTCTCATAGTTTCCCTGGACTGTTTTTTCAATCATATGCTAAGAATGTTGCATTTCTTGTGTATTCTTATTTCCCAAAGAAACTTTTAGATTTTCTTAGACAATAATGTTGTATATTTACAAGTGTGTGCAAATGTTATAGAACAAGAAAACGTAGAATTTAGATGAAAGCCCACTGCCACAAACAAGGTAAAACTAGAAGATAAAATTTGTCTAAATTCTATGTGGTGCCATACGCCTATAATCCCAGCTACCTGACTGAGGCAGGAAAAGTACAAGTTCAGCTGGGCACAGTGGTGCCTGCCTGTAATCCCAGCACTCCAGAGGCTGAGGCAGGGGGAATCACTGTGAGTTTGAAGCCAGCTTAGGCTACATAGTGACTTCAAGGGTGGCCTTAAGTACAGTAAGACCCTGTCTCAAAAACAAAAATTTTAAAAAGAATACAAGTTCAAGGCCACCCTGGGAATCTTAGCAAGACCCTGCCTCAAACATAAGAATAAATAAATAAAAATTTAAAATAAAAGGAATTAGGCTGGGCATGGTGGCTCACGCCTGTAATCCCAGCACTCGGGAGGCAGAGACAGGAGAATTGCTGAGTTTGAGGCTTGCCTGGGCTACATAGTGAGCACAGGGCCAGCCTGAACTACAAAGCAAGACCCTGTCTCAAAAAAAAAAAATAATAAAAGGAATTAGGAACATAGGTTAGTAGCAGAGTACCTGCCTAGCATGTGCAGGCCCTGGGTTCATCCTTAATGCTGAAAAAAAAAAAAAGTTAAATAGCTAACTGCTGGCAATATTTATGGCTTCTTACCAAAACAGGCCATAAAGTTAGAAAATTATGCCATGCATAAGCAAATACAAGCCTCCTGGCAAATGAAGCAGAATAAAGCAGTACTGTGACAGTGGTTCTCACTGTGCAGTGCAGGCCTCAGCTGGCTCCTGTAAAGTGAGGGGCAGTCTGGTCAACACCCAAATTTCCAAAGAAAGGCATTATTTCTTGCCCCATCCTTGATGGGCTGTGCTGTCAGATTTTGGGGAGCAGGAAACTAGGTGACATTTCCAAAGTTAAACAAAAGCCCACTGTAGAACTTAAAAAAAGCCCTGCTATATTTAGTTCAAACTTCCCTTGAATTCATTGTGTAGCCCAGGATGGCCTCGAACCACAGTAATCCTCCTGCCTCTGGAGCACCGGGATATAGGCATGTACCACCATAACAGCCCACTTGCTTCTTTGCTTATCACTTACACTGAGATTTGCTTTAGAATATTTTCGTGTATTAATAGTGATACAGAGGCACGCTTTAAAACCAGTTTGAGTTGGGCATGGTGGCAAATGCCTGTAATCCCAACACTCAGGAAGCAGAGGCAGGGGGATTGCTGAGTTCGAAGCTTGTTTGGGCTAGTGAGTTCAGCGTCAGCCTGAAGTACAAAGCAAGAGACCCTGTCTGCAAACAAACAAACCAGCTTGGAGGACTTGGTCCTTCAGTGCACGTGACCTAGCCAGAAGAAAACTGAAAACAGTGCCTTTTATCAAAGCTTCCAGTTTCCCACTGTTCCAGTATGTGAATATTAACATCCGCCCATCTGCAAGGATGCAAAACATGAACACAATTCAGCTAGGCGGTCTATTTTAAGTAGTGCTAATAACTGTTCCAAAAGCCATAGTTTAGTAGCTACTGGAGAGTGTCTTTCTCCCATCAACACACAGGCACGCACATAGCCTGAAACTATTAGTGAAAGTTGTTAAGCACATATATTTATTAAAAATAATGCTAATATAATCCTGGGGCACACTGATTTCAAGAAGAAGGTCTTTGCAGTAAATTTCATTATAATTATCAACTTAAAGGTTTACTTATTTTAACTTACAGTCACTAAATAATAGAGGGCAAAAGAAAGAACAGGGCTAGTCCAGTAGAGACTGAAGCTGGTGTCGATCTTCCCTAAGCATCTGTATGGTTAGCAGCCTTGGGCAGAGCTTGTCTCTATAGGGTTTTCAGGACTCAGCGATTCGTTTTGGACTGAAATCCTCCTGCACCTGCCTGGTGCCAAAAGGCATGGGATTCAGAATAGAGCAGAACCAGTTTATTAAACTGTCAAACTGTTAAAAATGATTAAAAGCCTGTTAAAGATTTTCATAAACACTATTTCAAAATGCTAGTTTTAAAAAAACGTTACTAGCAAATGTATGCCTCCTCCTTGCATCCCCTCACTATCTCTTAAACTTGAATACCAAGTGTAAAAACACTTGAGGGAAAACCAAAAGTCAACCATTTGAAAAGAAAGGAAGAGGGGAGCAGATGGTGTGTAGCAGATGCTGGTACTGCTCACGGGGCTGCTGATGCAGGCTTTGGTGCCATTAAATCCCCCAGTAAGGCATCAGGTGTCGGGACTCTTTCTCATAAACATCTGGAACTATGCCATAAGGTGTCTGTACCATCTTAACTGTTGACTTCCCAAAAAGCTGGCACTCGTAGTCTATGAGCTGCCTCCAAAAGCCCACATTGGGCCTGATGACAGGCCTCCGGGCTTTCACCCAGTTGTACGCATCCAGCAGGCACACGTTGTGGAATTTCATCAGGTAGGCGATGCAGAGGGTGGCGGAGCGGCTCACCCCTGCAGCACAGTGCACCAGGGTAGCCCCATGCTTCCTGCTCACACTGTGGATCTTGTCAGCCACGGTGTCAAAGTACAGTCTAATGGGGGCATGCGGGATGTCAGCCAGAGGCACTTTTACATATTCAAACTGGGGCCAGTTGAAATTAGGGATCTCAATGGTAGCATTAACGATGCAGGTGATGCCACGAGACTGGAGAAGGTGCCGGTTGGAGGCCACACTGCCTCTGCCCAGGAAGAGAGAGGAGGTGATTTGAGCAATGCCTCCTATGTCTCCCTCGGAAATCATCCGAGGAGCCATGAGAGTCCGCGGCAGTGTACTGTGACCTCTGGAGCTCATGAAGATGCCAGCAATCACACCTGCATCATCGGGTGCAAAACCAGAGAGTTTTGTTTCCTCCACCAGGGAATCCAAACTTAGAGTCAGTCCTTCCTGCAAAACACAGGTAACTGTTAGTACTTTAAATGCTACTGATTATCAGCCTTCTGTGGTGCTTCTGGGAAAGGGAAAGGATTGGAAAGTTATTTCCTTTAATTAGAGTACATTTATCAAGGATATAGACAAACCATTTTCTATTGACAGTTAGGAAAAGTAGCCTCACTGCCAGGTGTGGTGCCTCACACCTGTAATCCCAGCACCTAGGATGAGGCAGGATCGCCATGAGATGGAGGCCAGCCTGGACTACATAGTGAGTTTAAGAGCAGGCTAAACAACATTACATAGCAACGACTGTCTCAAAAAACAAAGTAGCCTAGGACACCAATATATAACCAATATGTAAAATCAATGTAAAATTCAGCTCTCTGGTAATTTTTTCTAAAACAATCTCTTAAGTGCAAACTGTCATCCTACTTTCAGAAAAGTCAAGAGAAACATGTCGAACTGGTTCCTGTAGGACAGTCCTACAGGGTCTTTCTGAAGGTGGAAGGGTGGCATTCCTTGGTGATTAAGGAGAAATGAGAAATTTTATTCTTAGCCACGTCCTCACACATTTCTTGCTTACTCAGCTACAATGGCTGGATTTTTATAAACCTAATTCTAGACAGATCTTATAAACATCTTATAAAAATGATCTCATATTAAGCAATACAGTTAATGAAGTGCCTTTATGGACTAAAACTGAACTAGATCAGTTGCCAAAAAGCCAAGTCACCTTAGACCATTATTTAAAAACAGCTGCTTTGTATTATATGTATGATGGGTGAAAACTTTTAAAGGCCAGTTAAATCTGAGTAATATGCTGTGGTATTTCCCTGAAAATAATCTCAGGTACTTTGGAGGTGCAGGTCTTGAAAGTTCAACCCTACAAGTTAAAGGGGCATCTTACCTGACCTGAACTGGGTCTGCCAATTCAGACCTTCCAAATGAATCCCTCTGGCTTCAGGTATATGTTGGAATGAAAACTAATTTGCTTCCATATTTGAAGTGGTATTTTCTCATTAGTGTTATGTTATAAAGTATCTACTTTTTTTTTTTTCTTGTGGTGCTGTGGATCAAACTCAAGACCTTGAGTTTGCAAGGTAGGTGGTGACACCCAGCTAAATCCCCAGCCGCTAAAGTATCTACATTAGTAGCCACAAAAAAAGAAACACTTGGTTTGCTGAGATTTTAGACCAACAGTTTCTTTCACCGCAGTGGCAGCAAACTTACAACATGCATGCCATAGCGGGCTGTTAGTATCACTAACAGGTTCACTGTCAGTCCCCTAGAGGCTATGCCCACTAGGAAATGTACTGCGCACACCCAGATGCCACAGAGAAGCCTGAAATGAGTTCAGCCAGACAGGAACAACCCCCAGGTCCTCCATGCAGTACAGTGCTGCGGCTACTCACTTGCTGAGGAGGCTGACGCCCTTGGTCTGGATCCAGAAGGTCCTCAGTAGCCAACACCAGTTACAGTGGATGTAAATCGGATCTGCAGGAAGACAAAGACATGGCTGGTTATTACTAAATTACTACTAAATACAGCGTGGAAACAATCTAGGAAGTGGGTCTGCTAAATATTTCTCATATTATCTTGTAAGAAATACCAACCTAAGTCTCATTTTTCCTGCTAATGACCATAACTCACACTGCACAGAATAAAGACACACTTTGGAAAGGCGAGTCAGAGACCGCGTGAAGCACATGGATAAAACGTAAGGCACGGCGGAACGCTTCCGAGGCGGGGAGATGCACGACTGTGCCCGAGTCTCCCCAGGGCCTCAGTCAATCCAGAAGTTATGGAAGCTGGCGAACCCCACAAACAGTAAAGCTGCCAGCCAAGGAGCAGTGAAAGTCAGATGAGGCAAGTACATGACACTCGGGGGAGGACGAGTCCAGGAAAGTTTCTTGGTGCTTTGGCCCGGCCAGGAGTGATGTGTCTGGAAATGGGAATGGGGCAGGGCGGAAGCCCCCACTGCCAACAACAGTGCTGGTGTTCAGAGGTCAATGTGAAATTTCATGCTGGCCCTCTTATTTTACTCTTTTAATAATATGCTAAGTACCTGTGAACATCATCTGAAATGTCTTTTCCCTCCTGGTCCCTGCCTTCCCAGGTAAGCATTGCACTTAAAAAATTTTTTGCACCTTTGTTGAGAAGTTACAGTGTAAATACTGATACATAACTTGACCCAGTGTATAACTTGACAAGTTTTTGGTTTTGGTTTTGGTTTTGGTTTTGAGATAGGGTCTCACTTTGTAGTTCAGGCTGAGGACAAGGCCACACCACAGGGTACGGTACAGAGTCCTCCAGTGAGCTCTCACGGTGTGGAGGTGCAAGGAGGTGGCCACATGTGGAAATCTGTGTAGGAACAATGCATGGAAGGGAAGGAAGGAGCTTTGGGATGAACACCTTCCCTGCAGCACAGCACCACCTCCTGCCACTTGCAGGTCTTTCTCCGACAGAACCCTATAAAAAGCAAAGTCACTGTGGAAATAAACATAAAATGAGGCCTTCTAACCGCTGAGGACTCTATTCTCAATGTGGAAAATCTGAAAGATGCTAGTCAAATTTCCAAGTAGGTTATCTAATTAGGGGAGACTCAGCCTGGTGTCCCCCATAACCCTGCTGATCTGGTGCCCAGGCTCACCAGCCTTTTCACAAGTCGTGTCACCAGGGGCTTCGACTGCATCATGGAGGGCTGGAGGCCTAGTTGCTTCTGTTACCTCACTCGCTCAACAGTGACAGGGTACTCGTGCCACAGGAAAACAGATTGTGAGTCCTTGGGGTGGAATCCAAGTGAGACAGACATGATGCTCCATCCCTGCTGCTGCCAGTCAGCCTCCTGCCAACAGACCTGCTTTGAATGCCAAAGCTGGTTCCAAGTTTTAGAAAAACAACTTCTGCCAGAGTGCCCATGGGGCATTATTATCGATGCTCCTCTGACAAACCCACCTAACCCCTTGACAGAGAGGAAAACACAAGTTGAGAAAGGGTGACATGGTTATGACTTGGACCCCAAAACACAAAGAAATGAAAAGATCTGTGGTGTCCAGGCGTCTAGCTCTAGACAGCATTTCTCACATCCCTGGGAGACTGGGAGGGGCAGCTGTGTCCTTGTCACCTGCTTTACTCAGGTCGAATAACGCTACCAGCTGGCACCTCCAGCGCAGGAGGGGAGGTAATGCACCTGCCTAGGAATTGGCTTCAGTGTCACTTAAAGGACAGCTGCTCTGTTCTCACTAAGGGCCCACGGGCAGCTGCGCCATAGCCTGTGCGACAGCCTCTGCACGGAAAGTCCCCTCACAGTACAGAGGTGTCACCAAAGAGCAGTTCCCAGTGGGCACAAGGAGCTCTAGTTTGGTCGAGCTCTAAGATTAGCAGAGCCTGATCATAAAAGAATTCAGAATAAAACCATGGGTATTACATCACAGGAACTCAACTTAGTAAAAGTGTACCAGAGAAACAGACCTATTAAAGCAGCTGGCCCACAGCTGAAGGGTCAAAGAGTTCATGAAGTTAGAAGTGAACACGACTCTGGTCTTAGGACAAGGCCCACCCGGGGACACTGCAGAACGTCCACGTTGCTGTCCATGGTGTTCAACTCAGCCCTCCCGAGTTGCTCAGCAGTGGCATTCACTTCTTGGAGGGAAACTATTAGAGGAGAGGAAGGGGCCTGGGGAGGATGAATGGAAAAGGTAAAAGTGGTATGAAAATACCACAACAAACCCTGCTATTCTGTATAAAGAAAAGAAAAAATATCTTCTTTAGCAAATGCTGTGGAATGGGAGTCGGGAAGGATAAAATACAGAAAGGAAGAGCAGTCCTAAACCAACCCCAGAAGGCTGGAGGATTTATGTTCATTTTTGCCCCACATCAGACAGGTAGCGTGCCCACATAACAAGGTTTAGAAGGAGGCACATCACATGATGGTGTGAAAATCCAATCATGGGGCCGGAGGGTTAGCTCAGTGGTTCCAGCGCCTGCCTCGCAAGCGTAAGGACCTGAGTTCGATCCCCGGTTACCACATATAATGCTGGGCGTGGTGGCTCACGCCTGTAATCCCAGCACTCGGGAGGCAGAGACAGGAGGATTGCTGAGTTCGCGGCGGCTTGCCTGGGCACCATAGTGAGCTCAGGGCCAGCCTGGACTACAAAGCAAGACCCTGTCTCCAAAAAGCAAAAAAAAAAAAAAAAAAAAAAAAAAAAATCCAATCATCACACAAACCAAAGAGAATCTGTTTGCTTGTTTGTTTGTCTGACCAACTACAAGAAATGTCAGAAATGATGCTGGTCTACAAAGCCTAGAACTAGTGTGTGTCCAGTGGACCTGTAATCTCAGCAATGGACATGCCAACAGCGGCTTGCTCCCTGCACTGAGAGCTCCTGGCAGCCAAGCCTGCAGCAGTGGTGATGACTGGAAATCGCTGCCTGAGGTCACCCTACACACACTCAAATCAGCAGTTAAAGAATTAAAACTATCTGCTGCTTTTTCTTCTCTTGTTGAATGAGCAGAAAATGGTCATAGTGTGCTAGGGATGACTAAATGAGCTGACTAAAATATTCTTAGGTTTTTTAATACTCAAAAAGCTTATAGAATCACATTTTCTCTTTCCACTAAATGTCTACCTAGTACTTTTTAAAGAATATCTTAAGGGCCGGAGATTTAGCTCAGTGGTTCTGGCGCCTTCCTCGCAAGCGCAACGTCCTGAGTTCGATCCTGGTAACCACATACAGGGCCGGGCATGGGGACTCATGCCCAACAGCAATCAGTACTACATACCACAATGCTGGGCATGGTGGCTCATGCCTTTAATCCCAGCACTCAGGAGGCAGAGACAGGAGGATTGCTGAGTTCGAGGCTTGCCTGGGCTACATAGTGGGCTCAGGGCCAGCCTGAACTACAAAGTGAGACCCTGTCTCAAAAAAAACAATGTCCCTCTTTTTAAAATAGAAGCATTTTAAACTGTCATAAATAAATACTACTTTTCTTGTTCATTTTCATTATTAAATCAGAAATGTGTTCCACTGTGGAGAAAGTTAAAAAATACTCACTCTTACAAAATAAAATCACAATGTGGCACTTTTTCATTAAGGAAAAATAATTTTAGCCATCCATATTATGTGGACATTAAGAATATAATTCAGTTAATGCAAGCCAAAATAAATCTCTCCTCCTTAAAAAAAAAATAGAATTAAGGGCCGAGGGTTAGCTCAGTGGTTCCAGCGCCTGCCTCGCAAGCGCAAGGTCCTGAGTTTGATCCCTGGTAACCATATACAATGCTGGGTGTGGTGACTCACACCCACCAGCCATCAATACCATATAACACAGTGCCCAGCGTGGTGGCTCACGCCCGTAATCCCAGCACTCGGGAGGCAGAGACAGGAGGATTGCTGAGTTCGAGCCTTGCCTGGGCTACATAGTGAGCTCAGAGTCAGCCTAAACTACAAAGAGAGACCCTGTCTCAAAAAAAAAAAGAATAGAATTAAATGTCAAGTAATAGTCACATTAAAGTAAAATGAAGAAAAAGCTATTGACAAATTATTCTCAACCACCTGGAAAACTTTAGGAATTTGGCTAGAACACCTCAAGATCTTTTTTTTTTTGAGACTGTCTCGTTTTGTTGTTCACACTGGCCCTGAGCTCACTATGTAGCCCAGGCAAGCCTTGAACTCAGCAATCCTCTTGCCTCTGCCTCCTAAGTGCTGGGATTACAGGCATGAGCCACCACACCGAGCCATAGTTACACTTTTTATAGTTATATGTAGTATCTTTTTCCTTCTTGTTCTACTCCAACATGGAAGCTCCTGTAAGTTTATTTTGAAATAAACTTTTTTCTCTTTTCTTTCATTTGTTCATTCGTTTGTTCTTCCTTCTTTTTGGATACATGGTCTCACTGTATAGCCCAGGCTGGCCTTGAATTAATGAATCTCCTGTCTCAGTCTCCCACAAAGCTGAGATTACAGGCTACTGCCACTGTGCCCAATGGAAGGAACTAAGCTTCTTGAAATCTATGTGATTATGTCACTCCCTTGGCATGGTTTTTCCTGCTCTCAAGTGGACAGTCTGTCTCCTTTCTACTTTGAACTGTGGCATATTTTATACCACCAGCTGTGTAGTCTTAAAATGAATGGCCTTTGTCAGGTTTGGCAAGTACTGTGTCCATGTGAGGTCATTGAAATGGTCAGCTTTGTCACAATGACAGGAAGTTGCTTGGTAACTATGTATCATGCTGGGGGACTATATGGTGATTCTGAGTCTATAGTTTTTTTTTGAATTTGAGACAGGGTCTCACTTTGTAGTTCAAGCTGGCCCTGAGCTCACTATGTAGTCCAGGCAAGCCTCGAACTCAGCAGTCCTCTTGTCTCTGCCTCCCGAGTGCTGGATTACAGGTGTGTGCCACGCCCGGCACTGTGGTATGTGGTGCTGATTGCTGGTGGGTGTGAGTCTCCACGCCCAGCATTGTATGTGGTTACCGGGGATCAAACTCAGGACCCTGCGCTTGTGAGGCAGGCGCCGGAACCACTGAGCTAACCCTCCAGCCCTGGAACTGAATTTTTAATTTTGGTTCTCATCCAGCAGGTATGGTGGTGGATGCCTGAAATCCCTACCCTTCTGGGAAGCTGAGGCAGTAGGACCACAAGCTTGAGGTCAGCCCAGGCAATTTAGTGATACCTTATCTCCAAAGATAGATAAATAGATAGACAGCCAGATAGACAGACAGAAGGGTGTACAGATGGATGGATGAACAAAGCTGAGCATGTAGTTTAGTGTGAAGGCCCTGGGTTCAGTCCTCAGAAATCAATCAACCAACCAATCAATCAATCAATCTGGTCTTCAACTCAGTGCTTAAGTTTCATATCACACTTACGGAGTTTATACCATGCTCAACACTTTGTTTAGTGTTGTTGCTGACTGTTGCCAGAGATAGACACAACAATATCTCCCACCCACGTGAAGTTCTAATGCAATCTCCATATTCCTCCCCATCAAAACAGGACTGATGTCCACTCCCACTTCAAACTGGAACTATCTTTGCAACTACCTCAGCCAAAAGAATACATTAGAACCTGATGTTCCAAAGGAAGATCATAAACATTCCATGCTTCTGTCTTATCCTCTCGGGAAACCCCCCTGGAAACTCAGCTGTCCTGCTTATGAAGAAGCCCAAAGTAGCCAACAGAGCTGTCACTTGCACAGGCCATGTGTGTATTCCAGCTGACAACCAAGACCAACCATTAAGTACACAAGACAAAACACTGTAATAGGATCCTAGCCCCCAGCCACCAGGTCAACCCTGGACTCTAAGTCTCTTGGCTGAGGATATAAACAGTGTAAAAGATAGACAAAGTGCCCCATTATATGAGGTCCAAATTCCTGACCTACAAGAATCTATGAGTCTAATAAGATAGCTATTTTATACTATATGCCAGAGTTTTGAAATTCTGTTATGCAACAATATTATAACAAGGATAGTAAAGTAACAACAATGCCACAATTTTAGCACCTTAAGAAGATGATGCATAATACACATATAAAAACTGAGTGCCAGGGTCAGGGTTCTAGCTTAGTGGTTCCAGTGTCTGCCTGGCAAGCACAAGATCTTGAGTTCAGTTCACAGTACCACACACTACAGTGCTGCATGTGGTGGTTCATGCCTATATTTCCAGCCCACAGAAAGCAAGAGACAGGAGGACTGTGGTGAGTTTGAGGCTACCCTGGGCTACATAGTGAGCTCAGACCAGCCTAAACTACAAACTAAGACCCTAACTCAAAAAAATTAAAAATAATATTAATAATAAACAGTGCAAATAAGAAACATACTAAGTGAATCAATAACTAGCAAAAATAGTGAGCGTTACAACAAAGCAAAGAACAAGCACAAATCAAAGTGAAAAGTCGGTCAAGAGTGCTAGAAAACTTAACTCTTTCATAGGAAGTTTTATTAGTCCATTTTCTGTTGCTATTATAAAACACCTGGGGCTAGTGGGTACTGCGTGAAGAGAGACTAGCATTCAATTCCAGCAGCCCTCCTCTCACAGAAGTTTATTCAACCCATACATTGCAAGGTTGAGAGTTGAAGATCGAGGGACTCCATCTGTTCAGCCTGTGGGGCAGGGGTCTTCCTGGCTACACGGGGATGACATCAGAGTGGGAATGCATGTGACGCAGAGCAGTCCTGATGAGGCAGGAAGCCAGAGATGAGGCCAGGGTCAATCTTGCTGCTGTGTAACAAGCTGCTTATGTGAGCTATCCCCAACATTAATCCTTAATCCCTTCTAGGAACAATGACCCTAGTGACCTAATTATCTTGCACTAGTCCCCAGCTCTTATCATTTCACCACCTCAGTACTGCCACACTGATGACTAAGCTGCAGCATGTGCATGTTTGAAGGACCCACTGAAACCCTCAGAGTTTGAAACAGTCTCAGAGTCTGTGAGTGGACCCTGGCATGGGCTACATAGTGAGCTCAGGGCCAGCCTGAACTACAAAGTGAAATTCCATCTCAAAAAAAAAAAAAAAATCACATGAAGTTCAAACATTAGCACTTAATAGTAAAATTTTATTAGAACACAGCCATATTCACTTGTTATGTATTAATTGTGGTTGGCCACTTTCTCATAACAGCAAAGTTATCCAGGTGCAACAGAAACTGTATGGCACGCAAGCCTCAAATACTCATAGAGCCCTGCATGGTGGTATATGCCTGTAATCCCAGCATTTAGGGAATCTGAGGCAGGACTGCCACAAATTCAAGTACAACAAGGGATACAGAGTAAGACCTTGTCTAAAATAAACAACACACATATATCCCCATTTACAGAAAATAGCTGCCAACCTCTGGCTGAAATGAGAAGGATTAAAGCATTATGGTATGCTAAGTAAGTATGGGCCAGACAACTTCTACATCAGAATCACCTATGCTGCTTGGTAGAATGGAGATTCTTAAACTCTAACAAAGACCTGATTAATCAGAATTTCTGGGAATGAAAGCCTGGGAATTTGTATTTTTAGCAAGCACTTCTCTAAAAGGAATCTAAAATCAATGTGCTTTTGTGAAAAACAAATACTACTTAAATTTTTTTTCCAGTACTGGCGATTGAACCCAGATGCCCTGCACTGAGCTACATACTCAACCCTCATTCTTGGGGTTGTGATTTTCCTGCCTAAAGTCTTCCAGACAGCTGAAGTACAGACATGTACCATCTGGCTACAACTCACTGTGACTCGTAGGAAGATAAATGGAAGAAACTCCATTCACCAGTGGTGGTGCACATCTGTAATACCAGCATGCTGGGAGGCAGAGACAGGTCGACCTCAAGTTCCAGTTCTAACTTGGACAACTCAGAGACACAACAAGACCCTGTCTCACAAATAGAAAAGGGATGAGGACACAGATCAGTGTGAAGCCCCTAACCCCCAGTAAGTACCAAAGAAAAAAAAAGGAAAAGAAACATTTTATTTTCTTCTTTAAAAAATATTTTCTTTTTTGGCAGTACAGGGATCAAACTCACATACTTGCAAGGTAAGCACAGCACCACTGAGCTAAATCTCTGGCCCAAAAAAGATTATTTTCAAATAAAATATTATAACACCTATTTGGATTTAAGACATAATCAC
>PVIC010031531.1:0-21174 GCA_004025085.1 Thryonomys swinderianus | reverse complement strand
CAAATGATGCACAAAATATGATTTTGCCTAAGTGAGTCAATGCAAAGGGACAAGAATTTGAAAGAATTCTTGTGCAGGGGTACCAAAAAGGAAATAATTAACAGAAATCCAAATGCTACCTGCAGCCCTCTGACAAAATGAGCCTCAGTCTAACCAGAACTAATGACTCTAATGAGTCCACTGGCCTTTGAAATGCTTTCAGCACAACCAAGTGGTGGCATTTGTCATCTTTGTAAATAAAAAGCATCTGCCAAGTGCCTCATTAGCAGACCTTCATTACAGGACTGACAGATTCTTGCTAAAATATGTTCTCAACAGACATATGTGCAAGACCCCCAAAAATTCAATGAAAAGGTGAAGTCACCCTTATAGCCAGGAGTCAGTCACTTCTAAGGCTGGGACCAGAAGGAATTTGGAAGCAGCATTACCTCACTGGGGGATCCTACTTTGAGGGATAAAAAAATGAGGAGAAGAGGATCAAAAGAGAGAAAATGGGGGGAAAAAAGAAAGGGAGGTTAGAGAGGAAGAATCTCAGGTTTGGAGTAAAACTACCACCAGTCAATGTAACTTTTCCAGGGTAAAGTGACAATGTCATGATTTAAGGAGAAGCAGCCATCATTCTGTGCTCCTTAAGTGGGAATTTGGTGGCCATCTAGTATTCCTATCATTTTAACACCTGAAGACCCCAAACTACAGTCCCACTAAGCTACTTTCCAACCAAACATTTTCAGAGAACAAAACTCTTCTATTTCATAAAACACCACATACTATTTTCACTTGTCTCTAATTATTTGTCAATAGCTATTGAAAAGAATTAACAGAAGTGCATGTATGTTCTAAATTCTTGTTCTGTGCTGAGAACTCAGTATAAGGTTTTTGTTTTGTTGGGATTTTTCAAATCATAAATTAATCTTCACAATAATCCTATCAGATAGAGACTAGGGCTGCTTCGGTTTTCCAGGTGAAAATAGGCAGAGATGAAGCAAAGTGCTCGCGATCACACAGTTTGAAATGTAAACTCAATGATCTGCCTCCAGCCCTGACTCAGTGACTTTCTACTGTGCCTAAGTTCTGCTCTCTGCCACCAACTATATACAAATCTATCTCTGAGATACTGTTACTTGCTACCATTCCCTGAACATGTAAAGCATGTGCAGATTTATGCTTCCATATCACCCTGAAAATAAAACCTAACCAGACAATAACTCTTAGTATGAGTTTTCAAAATGCTTATAAACCCTACCCCAAAGATACATCCCAGCTAGGATCATCAGAGAGTTACATTTAGTACAGTATGTGCCTTGTGACATATGATGGATGTATTTAGCTACAAAATAATGTTAATATATAATTATACAGAAATATTATTTATATCAATACTAAAATGAGAATATAAGTTCTAATTAAATATTTATAAAGACCCAAGCGGGTGTCTTTGGATGAGAGGGGAATACCTATGTACAAACAGGTGAACTTCGAGGCTTATTGCTGAATGATCACTCAGAGTACAGAGACAACCTATGAAGAAAGCACACACATGACAATAAAGGGACATAGCTGTGTCTAATGTGACTCTTCATAGTTCAGTATGCCGTGTGTTGTGATGGACATACTTAATGTGTGCTCATGTGAAATAAAGAAAAATTTGGGGGGTTTTAGCCTCTGCAAGTTTTGTTGCTTTTGTGTAGACCATCACTCTTGCTGCCGTCATTTTTGTGGCTGCCCCTGTCTCCCAAGTCTTTACTTGTGATGAACACTTGAGATAACAGAAACTCAGTGAAGCCCAGCCTGCATGTGGGCATGGCTTGAGGGAAGAATTCATGGATAAAATCCTGACAGCTGCACTGCCAATCCACTATGAGTAGGCTGCATGGAAAGGAAGTGCCTATTTCAGGAGAGCACTACTGCTGGGCATGAGAGAAGGGGGTCCATGGCTCTACAGGAAATGGAGTCCCAAAAAGTTCAGGGGATTTGGAGAGTTGTGATGATGCTCCACAAGGAGACAACATGACTGGGTTTGAATAAGTGGAGATTTGGCACATGAATAAATGAATAAATATAGATTGTCATACATGAAAAAATAAGATATCCCTTGAAAATAAGCCCTATTGTGTCTCTCAAAGCAAAAAGTAACATAAGACTTGATCTTATTATTATAGGTAGAAAAGCTAGCTAGACATATGTAGGCAGATAGATAGCCCTTAAAAGAAAACCAAAAAACCAACTTGGAGGTTACTGCTGCCGGAGAAAAGCTACCCCACCCATATAAGATAAATAGTTCATTGAAATTCCAAACAAGGGGCCATCAGATATTCTAAAAAAGGCTCCAACCTCCTGGGGTGAAAGGCTAATGCTTTAACCCACCTTTAACCCACCTCCCCGGAAAAGAGTCAAAGTCAAAATTCCTGTCTGATTGTTAATTCCCCACTGTACTCATTGGTTAATTGTAACCTGTCCACTTTTTAAAATCTTATTGGTAGCCCCCTATTTCAGACCCGCCTCACCTCGTGGCTTTGCTCCATAAAAGCCCTCTAAAAAGTGAGGTAGGGGGGTTACCCACTCTCCGGACCCCCCTTCTGTCTCTCTTAAGGCAGAAGCTTTCTCTCTCAATAAAATTTTCCTACTCAAACCTCCGTCGTTCCTAAAATTCATTCTTCGATTTTTAGAGAACACGAACTCGCGTTTCAGCTGGGGAGTTAGGCCTTAACTCTCCTGCGTCATTATTTTCAGGGGAATACAGTAAGTGTTGTATCATTTAATTCTCATAGCCACATTGTACACTAGGTTTTATCATTCCCATCCTAGATATGAAGAAGCTGAAACTCAGCTTCCAGGTAAAGCACAAATACAAATAATAATATGTTGGCTGCTCTGACCTAAACCAACTCGATGGCCAGGGCAACTAGGATCCCAACGTTCTTCAGTGGGGCCCAAATCTGTGCCTGATGTGTCAACTGCAATACCATCCTTTGGACTTTTCCTGGCATCCAGCCCTACGCAGGGCAATTGGTCTCTAACCCTTGCTGTCATTTCCCTACCACAGTCCCCAGGAAGCTAGTTCTGATCATGTAGCCACACTGAAGACTGAAGTTGCAAGCATGAGCTTTAGGTGTGGATTCAGGGTTCCTCATCAGCTATTTTCCTTTCTCTGGTAGAATTTTGTGAACCTGATCATCAATTTGCTTCAGGTCAACGCTCCAAAACTTGACCGTGCAGATGACATTGGCACATAGGGCAAAATCGTAGGATAAAAGAACCCAGGATCGCCGGGCTTGGTGGCTCAAGCCTGTAATCCCAGCACTTGGGAGACAGAGGCAGGAGGATTGCTGGGTTTGAGGTTTGCCTGGGCTATATAGTGAGCTCAGGGCCAGCCTGAACTACAAAGCTAGACCGTCTCAAAAAAAAAGAACCCAGGATTAATGGTAAGTATAACTATCTTTTATCTGATACTGGGACTTGCAGAGATATAATTTCCTTTTGAGTTTAGTAATAATGAGTGACCTTTTGCAAACCTTTTCGTAAGATAACTACTTACTCTTCTGACATAAACTTCACAAAGTGTACTGCTGTTTTCTGAGTGTTGTTATTCAAACTCATCTGGTTAGGGCCGGAGATTGAGCTCAGTGGTTCCAGTGTCTGGTTGGAAAGTGCAAGGTCCTGAGTTCAACCCCCAGTATCACATATGGCAATGCTGGGGCTTGGTGGCTCACGCCTGTAATCGCAGCACTTGGGAAGCAGAAGCAGGAGGATCACTGTGAGTTCCAGGCTTCCCTGAGTTACCTAGTGAGTTTGGGGCCAGGCTGAACTACAAAGTGAGTTCCTGTCTCAAAAAAAAAAGAAATCATCTGGTGAAATCCTAAACCCCAGTGTGATGGTGTCAGGAGATGGGGCATTTGGGAAATAACTGCGACATGATAGTGAAGCCCTCCAGAGACACCCCACCAGCACCACACACACACTTTCAGACAAGACAAGCTATCTGCAAACCAAACTCTCACCAGACCATCTTGTGCCTTGATCATAGGGTTTCTCAGCCCCAGGACCATAAGACATAAATTTCTATTATATGAGCACCACCCAGCCTATGTGGTTCTGTGACAGGGACCTGAACAGACTAGGGGAAGGAAGAGAAAAGAAAACTTTTTAAAAAGTTCTTTTGGTTATCTTTCAAACTGTCTTCCCTTTATATATCCCCAATACTAACATGAAATATATCTAAATTCGCAAATAATCTAGAAGTTGGCAGAGAGGGAAGATTAAAAATATCCTGGAACATCAAAAAAGACTCCAGAGCCTAAGGATTCAGTCTTCTCTCTGCCATTTCCCAGCAGTATGATCTCTGGTGATTTTCCTTAATCTTCACTGCTGTCATACATAAAATGAGGAAAATAACACCTCTCTCATGATTGTTGGAAAAATGTTTCAGTCATGGTTATGAAAGAGTCCAGGTCTGGTGAAGGCACAAAAACCTTGATGAGAAGAAAAAAATCCCTATTGCAGGGTAAGTGTTACCTATTCATGGGCAAAAGGAAAAACACATGATATGGGGAAAGGTGAAAACCTCTGAAACTTATTTTAAAAAGTCAGGATGGTAAAAGTGTTAATATTTATCTGAGTGATTAGTGCATGACAGGAGTTTTATCCTCGATGTTGAAAAGTAGAATAATATTAAGATCAAACAGAACCTAGTACCTATCAGATAAGAGTGTGAAACCCTTCAGCAAAGCAAAGGAAACAGTGAGCAAAATTAAATGGCAACTGATAGATTGGGGCGATTTTACAAACCATATATCTGATAAAGGCTTACTATCCCAAATTCATGAAGGACTCATATAACTCAAGAGTAGAAAAGCAGCAGACCAATCAAGAACAAGGAAAAGATATGAATTTCTCAACAGAAAACATAAAAGTGGCCAACAGGTGTATGAAAAGTTGTTCAGCATCATTAGTCATCAAGGAAATGCAAATCTACACCACAGTGAAAGGCCACCTCACAACCGTTAGGGTGTCAAGATAATACATGCTGGTAAGGGTGAGGAGAAAAGGGAGCCTAATGCAGTGTTGGAAATGTAGATTGGCGCAGCTATAATGGAAAACAGTATGATGATTTCTAAGGAAATTAAAAATAGGAGCACTAACAACACCTCTTCTGGGTATATGCTCAGAGGAACTAGAATCACCCCCTTGTAAAGACATCAGCACCTCATGTTCACAGTAGTATTATCCACAATAGCCAAGATATGTAAAGCACCTAGGTGTCCATCCATGGTGAATGGATAAAGAAATTAAGGGTTACATACATCATTAAAGACTATTCAGCCGCCAAGGAGATACTTCCATTTGCTAAAATATGGATGAACCAGATGACATTATGCTACATGAAGTTAGCCAGACACTGAAAAAAAATCTAAAGATCTCACTTATGTGTGGGATCTTTTAAAAAAGAGTCAAATACATATCTGGGATCCATTTATTTCACTATGCTAATAAGTGAAATAAATGGATCCCAGATATGTAAATACCATATCTTTTCTCTGGTAAGAGAATCTGTAGATGTAAACGAGTTCTAGAGTGTATTATATATTTTGTAAAATAGGAAATGTTCCAAGGGAATTAGTGGGGGAGTGTAATGAGGGGAAAGAATAAATATGATTTGGAAAGAAAAAGAAATAGCATGTATGTAAGGGGTGGGGAGTTGTAAGTAGGTAGGGATATGAGTAAATATGAGAATTTCTGTCATATACTGGTACAAATTCCCCAATGTTGAGTGTGATTGTGAGCTGTATATAAAAATGTACCAATAAAGAATTCACTTTAAAAAAAAAAAGAGTCAAATACAGAAACATGGAGTAAAACAGTGGCTATTGAAAGGGGAGTGGTGGGGAAGGGGTGGTATGGAAATAGGAAATAGAAGTTATAAAGCAGCAGATATGCAGAATTAATAAATCTAAAGATCTAATATAAAACAGGAGGACTGTACATAATAAAGCTGCACTGTATTGGAGAATCTTGATTTTGCTGCCTGTCACAAAAATAACAACTACCAAAATATTGGGTAAGTGTGAGAGGGTGGATATGTTTATCTGCTTCAATACTGTAACTATCCTACTCTCTATAGGTATCCAGAGAATTATGTTGTATCCCTTAAATATACACAGTAAATTTAATTTTAAAAACAGAGTGTGAGCTCTGGAATCAAATGTTGGACTTAAGTAGACATCTACATTTACTGTCCACATGAGCTTTGATATGTTTCATTTGAAGCTTTGCTTTATTTTCCTGGGCCTCAGCTACCTTACCTATGAGATGGTAATAAAAATTATCCCACTCTGCCAGGCGTGGTGGCTCACGCCTGTAACCCCAGCACTCAGGAGGCAGAGGCAGGAGGATTGCTGAGTTCAAGGCTTGCCTGGGCTACATAGTGAGCTCAGGGCCAGCCTGAACTACAAAGCGAGACCTTGTCTCAAAAAGAAAAAAAATTATGCCACTCTCAGGATGAAATGAGATGATAACTTCAGAGCTTTCCTAGTATGTGCCATTAGTGTTCAAAGAAGTTAGTAGACATCATTCTTTCTTTTAACAAAAACTAATGAAAATACCAATTATAATCTAGAAAAATTCAGCATATTTTCTATTTTCTTTCCAGGATCTACCAATTGAAATATCATTATTTTCACTGAAGTTATTTTAACTCCCGTAACAAAGAGCAAATGATACATAATGGAAGTTTGCTGACATGTTAGCCTTAACCTCATTCAGAAAGGAAGAAACTTGACTACTAAAGTCCTGATAAAGGAGCAACATCACTCAACAAAATGGAGTTCTTTTTCACAGTGGTCTGCATCTAAAGTAAACTCAAACAAAGGACCATCTCCTGTCAAAGTGGTGTGTTAAAAGTTTCCATAATGTCCCCCACTTACCCTAAAAGCAAAGAACTTGAATGGGTCAAGATCACCCACAACAGATTTACCAGTACAGAAGCTGCTAATGGGCTCTGGATGTACCCTACTGAGTGGAGAATTCAAGAGCTCTTTGCAACACAAGCAATGCAGACATGTACATGTGCCAAATTAGAACCTCAGATATTGTCAAGTGAAAACAGCAGGTCTCCAAATGGTGTGGACAAGGTGGTCCCACTTCTATAAAACAACAGCCATGCATTACTTTGTAAAAACAGAAAACACTCTGTCAACTTCCTTTCCTCCTATGCCCTTGGGAATCACAATCTAGAAACCCCATTTCATTCCTCACTAACTTGGAACCAATAACCCCAACATATACAGGTATCAGTAGGTAGAATTCACCTTTTCCTATTGTTTCCAAAAGGAAGAGTCTGGTAGCAAATAACCAAACATGAAACATACATCCCTCTGAAGGACCTCTATAAGAATCTAAGTTTTGGTCACTCACAGAGACTACACCCAGCTACCATCTACACCAGTGGTGGTGACCTTAGCGCACATGTCTTGGCACTGGCTGTTTGTTATCATTGGAAGCTCTAAAAGGTTTTCCATGACTGGTCTACACAATCAGAAGAAAGGATAGAAAGGCATGTTTGGAGGTTAGATTATTGTCTTAGGAGGCACAGTACAGCTTCTCCCCACCAAACCACATCCAAGCACAGTGTGGATACTTTCCAGGACCTTCACCCAGAGAGGTCAGGAGCATCCAGCAACTCATTCCCCATCTGCACAGCTACTTGGATAGTGGAGTGACTGGTCTTTGGACTTAGCTAAATAGGGAAGACAGAGTACTGAAAAGAACACACCAAGCCCCTCATTCTCCAGACCTTGTTTAAGGTGGGGAAAGTGTAGAAGCAGTGAGCATCACAATGGATATGAGAGTGACATCTACGGATGTCATATCAGGAATAATGCCAACCAAAGGGGAACAAAGGATAGGACTGGGAAGATTAGTATCATTTCTTCATATTTGTCTCTCCACATGGATTTCCAAATGCTTAATAAACATGTAAATGCATGCATGCGTTTTCCACTTCCTCAACAAAAATGGAAGGCTACAAAATGTCTGATTTTCTGCATAGAAAAGATAGCATAAGAAGAGTCATATAAACCAAAACAAAAAAAAGGAGATGTCTAAGGCCCAAAAGTGCATATACATTTTGAACTATATAAATTGTGTAACTACCAAATGTTAGCTTTACAATAAGTGTAGTTCATTTATGTTGAAGATTCTAGGTCAGATTTTTGTTTTCCCTATTCATCCAGCTGTAGAAATTAGTGCAGAAGTGCTCTAGTCAGCTTTTCAGTACTATCCTGAAATACTTGAGGCAGGCCAATTTATCAATAAAATAGGTCTATTATAGTTCTGGAACTTCAACATTGAAACAGCACAATGCAGGTTCTGGTGAGGGTCTGGGAACATGAATTCATTTCCACATCTGTGTTGACTCTTCCTCTCCTTAGAAAGACAGCAGGATGCAATCATTAAGCCTCTAATTTTTTTTTAGACAGGGTCTCACTTTGTAGTTCAGGCTGGCCCTGAGCTCACTATGGTGCCCAGGCAAGCCGCCGTGAACTCAGCAATCCTCTTGTCTCTGCCTCCCGAGTGCTGGGATGACAGGCGTGAGCCACCACGTCTGGCACTGTGGTATGCGGTGTTGACTGTTGGTGGGCATGAGTCTCCACGCCCAGCATTATATATGGTTACCGGGGATCGAACTCAGGACCTTGCACTTGCGAGGCAGGCGCCGGAACCACTGAGCTAACCCTCCAGGCCATAAGCCTCTATTTTAATGATGTTATCTTACCACTTTCCAAAGGTCTTACTTCTAAATATTACACTCAAGTTCAGTTTTTAGCCTCTGAAATCACTAACATAAGACTGAAGATTGAACTCTTGCATGAGTTTGGGGGGATGGGGAGAAAATAAAATTCAATCCAGTTTTAGGCAAGGAAGGATCCTCACCCATCCTATGCAATCAACATTCAGCTTCTACATCACCATATTATATGGATAGAAATCTGCCCATCTCAATGAAGCTCTACCTAATAGGGAAAGGGATGGAATTAACCAACACAAAGCACCTTTTCTGAGCAAAGCCTGGTACTGGACAGCTTCACTTTTTTTTCATTTTTGCTCATAACAAGCCCCAGTAAAAGATAATAATAACCTCTTTGACAGATAAACTGAAATCCACTCAGTGAAGATCATGAAGCTAGCAGAGAATGGAAGTGGGAAATGCCTTTCTGATGCCAAAGCCTTTGACCTATTCACCTCTTTTTTGAGGAAGTAGGAAGGATGACAGGGTAGAGTGGGGAACATTTAAAATGCTATCACAAAGTACAGAAAATAAAATAAAGGTCCATCACATGCCAACAACCAAAATCAAGCATTGCTTATGTCTGAAGATATTTGCTTCTATTTTCAAGACTGTATTTTTATCTAATGACATATGTCATAAATAATTTAAACTATGTAGAAAAATATAAAAACACTAAAAGACTAATCTTAAATGCCACTGCGTAGAAAATGTTTCCAGTCAACTCTTCATGTATATTTATCTACAGTGAAGAATAGGCAGTTGGACAAATAAGATATATGCTATGTAGGTAAAAAAAATCACAAATTTAATCACATATTTAACAGAAGAAAAATAAAGCACGTGAACATGAAGGCAATCATGTGCTTTAATTAAATGTTTCTTCATCACTAGATTTTCTTAAAGCTCTTCTAAAATGAAAATAGTTACAAACAACATTAAAATATTTGGGTCACTATACTTTTTGAAAACAATGTTTTGCTCCTAATTCATATGATCAGCCTCTGTCATGTACTGTCATGGACTTTTCTCCCATTCTCCCCCACAGTGTTCAGATTCCTAACAGTAACATTATTTCTAGTGGCCATGAATATCATGACATTTAATGGCAGTTTTTATAAATCTAGTAGTTTGGATACAGTGTTCACCAGCATTTCCTTCTTTTTAATCTCACATGGTCATACTTTGACTCATCTCTGAATGGCTGGCTTTGTTTTACAAATAATTTCTTACAAAAGTTTCACAACCACACCCATGTTTTTTCAACTATGTCATATGGAGTGATTTTTACCAACATTCTGACATTATGGTTTTCTGTGTGTGTGTGCATGTACGCATGCATGTGTTTTTGGGGGTGGGATAGGACTATTCTTCAGATCAAGACAGCTCCTGTGTACAAAGCTGACAGTACCTGGCCTGTTCTGTTTTCCTTCAATGTCCTTTCCCCCTGCCAAGACTCTCAGGAAAATCTGTGCCCATAAACTCCAGGTTGAAAGTATTGGGTAGGCATGATGAGTACATGAATGAAAATAATTTGCATATCAGTCCTTCAGGTGGCTAGAACCAGAAGTGGCTAGCAAACTTTTTTTTTTTTTTTGAGACAGGGTCTCACTTTGTAGTTCAGGCTGGCTCTGAGCTCACTATGTAGCCCAGGCAAGCCTCGAACTCAGCAATCTGCCTGTCTCTGCCTCCCGAGTGCTGGGATTACAGGCGTGAGCCACCACGCCCGGCACTGTGGTATGTGGTATTGATTGCTGGTGGGCGTGAGTCTCCACGACCAGCATTATATGTGGTTACCGGGGATCGAACTCAGGACCTTGAGCTTGCGAGGCAGTCACCAGAACTACTGAGCTAACCCTCCGGCCCACTAGCAAACTTTTTTTTTTTTTTTTTTTTTTGCTTTTTGTGACAGGGTCTCACTTTGTAGTTCAGGCTGGCCCTGAGCTCACTATGGTGCCCAGGCAAGCAGCCGCGAACTCAGCAATCCTCCTGTCTCTGCCTCCCGAAGCAAACTTTTAAATGTTGTGTTTTCAAAGTATTCATGAATTACCAGCCACTTAGGATATTAAAACATCAACTCCTTCCAGCAAGGTATTATAACTAGTTGTTATAAGATACATCAAAATAAGACTAATAAAATTGAATGGAAGGTGGAGAACCTGAGCCAAAGAACAAGCTAATATATTCCAAAGACAAAGGTTGCTTGAGCCAGCCAGGGGCAGCAGGCTAGGTAGAGATACTGGTAAGGCTTCGACTGCTGGGTGTCTCTGTGGTAAAGCTACTCCATCAGTTTCTCAGTCCAGGGAAATGACAGGAAAAGCAAAAGAAAATACACATCTGAGTTTCAAAATATATAACAAAGAAAATAATAACCCAGGTTTCTCACTGTTTGGGAGGCATGAGGTGGAGGAAAGAAGGTGAAATCAGGTGTCAGTAAATGGCTTCTAGCTCACCATGTGACCTTGCCAAATCAGTTCTCTCCCCTGAGTCCTCCTTTCTTCACCTACGAACAGGAAGTCCCATGTATGATGTATGTCTGTCAGGACTAGCATTCACAACATTTTTAGATACACTGAGGACAGTACTTGTGACTTTTTCAATCTTTTCCCCTGGCAGACAACTTCATTCATCTAGCTGAGGAAATTCAGACTTCAGACAAAGAAGGCCGGCTGCACCAGTTCAGGCAGAGGTTCTATTTCCGGGTTACCTGAGCCACACTGTAAAGACACAGACAGCCTGTCTCTGTGTGGCTGGACCTAATGGAGGGAGGAGTGGAACTCACCCACATAGAGCCGAGATGGCACTGAGCAGTTTCTTCACTGTCTTTCATTTCTGCTCCTAATAAAGCCTAGAGTGAGGTGTAAACAGCTCACTGGACAGATGAGAAAACTGAAACTACCCAGTGCCGATTCTTCAGAGAGTGGGCAATGGAAGCAGGGGACACATTCTTCATCCGAAGGCCCACGCGCTTTCCAT
The DNA here is from genome assembly GCA_004025085.1 of Thryonomys swinderianus. NCBI lineage: Eukaryota > Metazoa > Chordata > Mammalia > Rodentia > Thryonomyidae > Thryonomys > Thryonomys swinderianus. Next base: position 9,416 of record PVIC010031531.1, on the reverse strand, counting down.
TTCTACTTGGGGCAGGGTGGAGAATATTTTAAAACTATCAAAAGTACAAAGAGTAAAATAGCAATCACTCAGGTTAAATCACCTAGAATTAATCATTCCTGACACCTGAGGTTATTTACAAGCCTATTTTCTTTGTCTAAAATTGATAAGAACTACTATAAAGAATTTAAAGTGGACACATTGGTTCATGCTTTCAATTCCAGCTCTCTGGGAGTCCGAGGCAGGAAGATCACAGTGTGTACACCAGCCTAAGGAATTTGGCTACTTAGCAAGATCTTCTCTTCAAATAAAAATACATGAATAAAAAGAGCTGGGGCTGTAACTCAGAGGGAAAGGCCCTAGGCTCAATCTCCAGAACTGCCAAAGGAAAAAAAAAAAAGAGAAGGGGATTTAAACTGAGCAGAAATTTTAAATACAGAGTTGTATCTGCCTGCCATGGAGCAGAATTAAAATATAAAAGATAGGACTGCTGCACGGGGCAAGGGGCAGGTGTTTGGAATCACAGACATAAGTATGTAAGAACGTGTACTCCCACCCCCAACCCGAGCTTCATCCACACTATATGTAAAAAGCTCCAATCAGCCAGGCTGTGAGCCTCACAGGCCAAGGAAACCGAAAAGTGCATGTTACCACATTAGAGATAACCCCAAATAAAAACAATGCTAGGGCTGGGGATTTAGCTCAAGTGGTACCGTCTCAACCTTAGATGCACTAAGGGCCCGAGTTTGATCCCCGGTACTGCAAAAAAAAGAAAAGAAAAGAAAAGAAAAAAAACACCACAATGCTAAAGCATGCAAAATGCAGTGATCAACTCAGTCCTTAGTTCCTCCATGATGATCACTTAGAAATGCTAAATATCAAATTATCTCCATCCCCCTCAAAGAGATATTTTGTGTTTTTGTTTTCTGTTTATGAGTTTATGTGGGTGTGTACCTGTACACGTTTGCATGTCCTTATGCTTGTATAGATCTGTTTAGGTCTGTATTTGTGTATATCTTTATGTGTGTGTGTGTACGTCATTGTGTGTACATGAGTGAGTGGATGTGTCACAGAGACTCTGTACAGCTCTGTAGACAGCAGGGACTTTGCTGCCACGGAAGCCACATTTAGCTTATCTAGCCCTGAAGGTGATGCTGCTCATCTTGCAAGTTCATATGAGAAGTCAAACAGTGTGCTATAAAGAACCTGGCACAGTGTCTTCTTCATAGCAAGAAACAAAAGGGCTGTTGCTTTCAGGGCTCCTGTCTGTGTGGCACACATACCACCCAGCATCCACACTCTCCTTCAAGCCCCTCATCTGATGCCTGTGCTAGCAGAGAGGACAAGGCCTGGGAGCTCAGGCCACTGCTCTCCCTCGCTCTGTTCCACCCATTTACAGGAAGGAAGCACTTAGCTTGCACCCTGCATGCAGGACAAGGCAGGCCAGGCCAGTGAAGGGTGGGAAGCCTGCCTCATCACGTGTGGCACATTACCAAGCTCACTGAGTTCTTCCACTCAAGCCATGCTTGCAGTATCAAGTGTATCAGTGACACGGGGGACATGTTGATTTTCATTTCCCTGCCTCATGAGTCCAGGCCTTAAGCCTTCATGCAAATTTTGAGAAACACCTGTATAACCACCACTGTTGCCATGGGTGATACAATAAACCGACTCTTGTCTTCATTGTAGGATGGCACCTTTGCGGAAACAAACTGGTACCACTTTGCCCAATTCAGGGATCCTAGTTTGGTGAGAAGAGGGGAACTTTGCTCCTTGCCTGGCACATCTGTGAAGTACACATATTACCCCATTATACACAGCAGTCCTCCTCGAATCAGGGGTATAATAATCCTAATAATGTTATTTTCCTTTATAATCTTTTTAGGTCTAATAAAGAAGTGCATCCCGAGGAAGCTGTGGGGCCAAACAGTCCTAAGGCTAGAGCAGACAGAGAGAAAAACAAACATCACACTGCTCAGTTAAACCTCTGTATGAAAGAAACTTCTAAAAATAATAAAGCATATTTGTTCAATAAACTCAAATTACAGTCTTCCCTTGGTATCCTCGAGGGGGAAGAGTTGGCTACTGGACCTTCTGTGAATACCAAAAGCCACAGATGCTCAAGTCCCCAGTATAATGGGACACAGTGTTTGCATGTGACCAATATCCATCCCTCATATGCTTAATATCATCTCTAGAGGTATTATAGAAATGCTAAATAGCAAATTATCTCCCTCTCCCTCAAAGAGATATTTTATTTGCAAGTACTATGCAAACAGTCATTATACTGCATTATTTATGGAACAACAGCAAGAAATGACTGCACATCTTCAGAACAGATGCAGCCTCTTTCGACAATTTCCCACCTAAAGTTGGTAAAAGCAGTAGTAGCAGAATCCATGGACACAGAGAGCTGACTGTACTAATATCAACAAAACATATTTGAACAGACCACAAATGTGCAGGTTGGAGAGGGCCGGAAGTGACTTGTATCCATTTGGAATCCCATAGTCAAAGGTCTCAGCATCTGTGGGCTGGGTGGAAACTGACTCACCTCCACAGGTCTCCTGTATTCTCACCACATCACCAATCTGCAGGGTGAGCTGAGGGGCTCCATTGCCTTGGAAGTTGTATATGGCTGTGAAAAGGAAGAGAAAGATAGGTAAGATTTCTCAGTACCTGGAGCTGGCTTCTTCTTGGTATCCATGCCTTGGGTCTGTACCATACCATGAAGGCCACCAATGCTAAACAAAGCTGGTACAGAAACCTACTGCCTATGACCGCAGTCAAGCCAGACTTCGCCTGCCTACTAAAGGCCTCCAACTTATTAGCTGAACCCGTCTTCTCCCCAACGCAGGTGTGGACTGCAGCCTAAGTCATGGGGGAGGAGAGACGTCTGCATCATCTGCTATGGGCTGACCTCGTTCTGCACACCAGGTGCGTGCTGTTGGCAGCCCCCAGCAGCCCGTGCGTGAGAAGAGCACTGTGATCCCAGCTGAGGAAGATGAAGACGAGAGGCTAAGCAATTTGGCTCCAGTCATCAGGCTAGAAAATACTTGAGAAATTACCATCCACCTTCTATCTTCTCAGCCTCTAACAAAGTACATTTTCTTCCCCTTAATTACTCCATCCCAGTGACAAGCTGCAAAGCCAGGCTCTGCGTTACTCCACTGCCACATAACCCTCATCCTCTGAGCACTATCTGTTTCCCACTCCATTCTAAACACTTGTTCTTCAGCTGTCATCAGACCAACCCTTCAGGCCCAGGTGCTTGTTCCTCCACAACACTCTCCCTGGTTTCTCCGGACCACACTGACCACCTGTATCCTAACGGGTGCTGGGTACTTAACACGCAGGAATGTGCTTGGCACTCGCACTTCACTGTTAGTTCCTAGGCAGCAGCGGCTGGCTATGAACACACCCAGAACGCTTTCTGTACTGGCAGAGCCTCCACTGATGACTTGGAACACAAGATCACACCATGCCTCAGCCAACATCACTTGCACCCAGTCTCCATTCCCCACGGCGATGGCAGTTTTGATAACGGCAGCACCCGACTCTCGTACGGGTTCCTGGAGCTGGTAGCGGCCAAGGGGACCTTGTCCCAAAGAACTGTAGCTCTGCGTTCACCTGCGTGGGGGATACCTGTGAGAGCTGCCAAGTATTTCCCAATCTCACCACTCTTTCAGCGTAGAGGAGCAACTATGCAGCAAGCACTGGTTTAAGACATTTAAAGTCAAAAGAGATACCTCCTCCCACAGAGGGCAATTAATATAAGAATGAAGAAAACAATAATCTGCCAGAAGTTTTGTAAAGAAAGGCTTAGGAGCGAAGTACTTTTGAGAATAAGGGCTTGGAAGAACCCTCCCATACACCAGGGAATTTAAGGGGCCATGTATAAAGTTGGTCACGTGCAAAGACAAGATGTAAGGAAGACAGACCTCAACTTTCACTCTGAAAAAGCTCCAGGCAAGCAGGAAGTCGGGCTAGGCCTCAGTTGTAAATGCCGAACTGAGCACTAAGGAATTCCCCAACACACGCATGCACGCAGTGCCCCATGGTAAAGACCAGAGTTTTCCTTGGACTCAAGGCATTTAGAGACTTCGTTGACCACATACAACAAACAGTACCCGCTTTGCAAAAATACTAAAAAGTCACTAACATGCAACTGTAACCTATATATCAAACAATTACAGCAACCCCTGGCGAAGGAGAATATGACTTCCACAGTTAGCACATTATGATATCTGAAATAATAGGTTTTCAAGTCAAAATACGATTCCACGTACGCAAAGGACAGGCAGCTGAAAAATGCAGAGACAGAAAGCACTAGGTTATTGTCTCTAATGTTTGCTAGGGTTAGGGCCACTGAACTAGGGAGGGATTGCTTGCTCAGTAGGTTTTGGAGTAGTGAAAATGTCCCGTGTGCTTGGCGCTACAGAACTTTGTATGCTAAAACGATTGAAATCGTTAGCTGTACGTCAGGTGTGTTCTGTCACCACCGCAAGGGAACAACTAGGAACTCAGCCATGGGTGCTTGGGAGGACAGCGTGAGGACAGAAGCGGAGGCCGCCGGGGCGGCGCGGGGGCGTGGCCTCCAGAGCCCCGCCCCCGCCCAGCCCGGCTGACTCGGGTCTCTGACAGCTCAGGTAACCGCGGCAACGAGGTTACAGTGAGAGGGATGGCGAGTGCTAAGGGACAACGTTGTCCTCCTCCGCAGTCACCTTGTAAACGGAGACCTCAGGTCCTCTGCTGCTCCCCAAGAGGGGCGCACAGGTTCGCCCGCAGTCTTCGCAGGGATGTGCAGGAAGGCGAGGGAGGCTTCCGGAGGCAGCGCCCCCCACCCCCACCCTTCTTGCAACGCGGCTGAGCAGATCTGGGCCTGAACTGGGGGAGGGGCAGCTTCCACTCCCGGGTCTTGCAGGAGGAAGGAAAAGTCTCTGTGTAACCGACTTCAGCCCATCCTGAGGACGTCAGCCGGCAGCTCCAGACCACAGCAGCAAGTCCCTTTCCTAGACGTCTCTACCCAGCTGCAGTGGATGACAGCTGCGCCCCGAACTCCCTGGCCCTCCCTCTAGCTCCCGGCTGTTAAAATCACCTTGCTGGGCTCGATGGGGAACTAAAATAAGAGGACCAAACAGGCTGTTCCCCGACCAGTCAAGCCTTCCTTTCCTGGTAGTGAGATTCCTTCCACAAATCCTAGTAAGATCTACTATTCATCAGACATTTGTGATACACGGTCGTGGTTCCAGATTCTCCACCCGAATCTCCTCATTTCTTCCCTGCCACACTCCTTTCAAGTAAGAATTTTTAGCTGAGGAAACCCAGGTACAGAGAGGTTAAGTTACTCAGTCTTTGCTTTTCTCTCTTCTCCCCACTTATCTCCTTCCCCCGCTCTTCCCTCCTCTCAGTCCACTTCCTCAGCACATGTGCCAGCCTCAGCCACATCAAAGCGGGTGCAGAGGTTCCAAAGGAAGCCCTGCTCTGCCATTTACTGCTGTGTGATCTTGGGCAAGTAACTGCACCTCTCTGAGTCTTTCTTTTTTTTTTTTTTTGAGACAGGGTCTCACTTTGCAGTTCAGGCTGGCTCTGAGCTCACTATATAGCCTAGGCAAGCTTCAAATTCAGCAATCCTCCTGTCTGCCTCCTGAGTGCTGGGATGACAGGCGTGAGCCACCATGCCTGGCAAGTCTCTCTTTCTTATAATACTTATTTCACAGAGTTAACATGATATTTAAATGGAACTGAGCACAGGGTACACCCCATTTCAACCTTCCCTTGTGAGTATTCACAGGTATGGAAAGTCTCCATCTAAAGAGACCCTTAAGTTTAGGGATCACAAGCCAGTGTCTCCGGAGCCTGATGAATGTGGCCCTGGCCACGGCCTGGAGATGCCCGGGAGAGCAGCAGGGCTGGCACTCATCCTGTGCTGTGCATGCCAAAGCCTGAGCCTTGGCCAAGGGCTGTGTCTACCAGAAGTTTTTGTCATTCCCATATGGCTGCTGTGGCACCGGGACAGCCTGCTCCAGTGGGCGACTTCGCTTGCCCAAGCCTCAGCTTCATCTGTCCAACGGTGGTGATGCTGTACTGGCTTGTAGATGTTAAGGGTGAAAATCATACCAAATGTCACTGACACAGGGCACCTAGAGCCAAGAGCCACACAGGACACCTTGGGCTTGGGCCAGAGTGCAGTGTTCACCCTTATCAGCCATTCGTAAGTGATCATAGTTTGAGATGACAACACCCAATCCCTTTCCTGTAAAACCGCTTAATTCTTATTATTACGAGTCATAATTCCTAATAAGTGCACAATATAACAACCTTACCTCTTGTGCTTTATAGTTATAAATACAGCCACCTTTTTGTAAAACCTGGGAGTACAATGACTTGCTTAAATCTGCTTTTTCCTAGATTGCAATCCTAATTAGCCCCCAAATAAAAGTAATTATCTTTGTTGATTAGGTTGAGTTTTTCCTGATCGACACAGGATTCATAAAAAAAGCTTACATGTGGTCAATGCACACAAAAGTCTTTACTTTGGCTGGCCACAGTAAGTGCTCAATAAATAGTAATCACTTTTCTTTTTAGTGGCATTAGAATACCTCCTAAAGCAATCCATTCAGAACAACACTAATTCCTGCCGGCTTTATGTCACCTTTAAATCTACTTTTCTGCAGTTTGTGGCCAATGGCACTGTCAGTCAACCCTGAATAAAATCAATCCTGTGTATAACAGCAGATCCAGCGACACCCTCTGGGGACTGCAGCTTCTCTCCTCCTGCACGGCATGACCTGTTTCTTCATTCCCTTCACACTTGGCCTGATTTCAAACCCTCTCCCCACACAGGCTGCTGGTGCTGGGGAACACTCCAGTTTGATGGTGTCCTTTCTGCACAGACTCTGCTACCTGCTCCTCTGGCCGAGGTCTCTGTAGGGGTTTGGCCAGGGAGCTGATGGGCAGCGGAGGTAACTAAGGCCTCCCATAGAAGAAACTACATAGCAGCCAGAGAACAGCACATTAGGTGTGTCCCTCTGCTAGGGGGAGGGCAGGATATATTATGTTCTGCCCCCTCTCTCCTCATGGCTTTTCTTAAGACCCGCTTCCTCCATCCACTGCCCACCAATGTCAGGTGAGGAGGTGCCAATGAGTGGGCTTATGAAGATGTTTCAGAACTGGTGTGCTGGTGTACACTTGTAATCCCAGCGTTCTGTGAGGCTGTGGCAGGAGGACCATGAATTCCAACCCAGTCTGGGCAACTTTATGATTTTGTGAGACTCTGTCAAAAAAATAAAAACTAAAAAGGACTGAGGAGATAGCACAGTGTAAAGGCCCTGGGTTCAATGCACAATGCTGGAAGAGGAGGAGAGGGAGAAGGAGTGACCCAGAGGGTGGTAGAAGGGGGAGGAGGAGGAAGAGAAAGGAAAGAAGAGGAGAAGCAGAAGTTGTCTTAGGCAGATCTGGAATTGAGTATGCACTGTGAAGGTCTGTGTCCATCCCAAGGACGCACGATTACAAAAAATGAAAGTAACTACCATTGCCACTTAGTGTATAAGTATATTTCTGCTTTTGCACAATCTTCAGGCTTCATCAGGAGAAAAGCAGACATTACTGAAAAAGGAAGTGGCCTTGCTCACAAATACCCAGTTCTCTTAAGCTTTCTAAATGACTAACAGGAAACTGAACCAGAATGCCACTTTTTTGCTAAAGTGTGATTGCTTATCTCTGACCCTCCATTTGTTTCTGACCAGTGTAAGAGCTGTCATCTTGTTACCAACTCCCTAAGGACTTAGCTACTCTTAACCTTTGAGTGAGGGATGGAAAGGGCAGAAAAACACAAGGAAGTCAGACAATCAGACATGAGGGGAAATCGCTGATATCCCACCTGCCCTATTCTGGTTGGCTCCTGCCCACAAAAAAACCAGATAAGTGAATGGGGTAAGTTTGCCCAGAGTCCCACAGGCCATTGGTTATTCCCCCAGATGCCCACTATAGCATCACATCATAGGTCTCCACATCCTGGAGAATGAATATGACATATTCCTCACAGGGGACTTGACTTTTCCCTGTATCAAACTACTATCCCCAGAACCAAAATAGCAGATGATTTATTAACAAACCTACCCAGTACTTGTGGGAAGGGATCAAAGGGGTATTCCCGAGTATGGGGCCATGTGGTACCATTAATTCTAGCATGGACAAATAATGGCAATCCCAGAATGGTAAGCCCCCACAACAGCTACTTTGGGCCTGATGGTACTTCCAAGTATCTTGAAAATTGAGTCTACGGGGTGCCTACTATTTTACCTAAAGGTACCAAAGTATTCCATGAATCCTGAGTCCAAATCAAAGGAAATAAAGTAAAAAGTAAACACTATGAAGTTGTTGCACTCTATCTTTGTATAATATAGTTATTATACTCTTTCTCTTAAAAATAATTAAGATAGGATCTCTGTGCTTTATGCAATGTTAGGAGATAAATACCATGTTTCTTTTTGATTTATAAGATGAAAAACTGAGGCTAGGAAAAGTTAAACATCCACCAGTGAGACAGATAATCTAGAAGCCCAACTTTTAATCATTTTATATACTGCTTTCCAAGATCATCAGAAACATTTATTTTGAGCACATGTTATAGTCCAACTGTGTATTCCATAGTTTTTTTCTTTTTTCAAAAGGTATTCATGAGGTCTACAGTTGTTAACTGTTTTTAGGGGGCATGCTGGGCTTACAACAATGCGAAGGACAAAATTGTAAACACTGTACTTGTATCAGCTCATTTAATCTTCTAGCTAACCCTCCAAGGCATTATCCTCTGTGTAACTCACAGGAAACTCAGGAGCTTGCTCAGGGCTATGCAGCTAGAAAACAGTACAAAGCAGATTCGAATTCAGAGAAGAGTACAAAGTCCTTGCTTCCCTGATGAGCCCATTGCTGACCTCACGCTTTATTCTAAAGACAACCAACTTGTCTTTCCCTGTAGCCTCAGGGACAATAGAGATTGAGTCTGTCTTGCTGACTACTGAATTCCTGGGGCAAAGAACAACACCTGGCCCATGACAGAATGCAATCAATATTTACTGAGCTTTTCATAAATGCTTTTCAGACTGAAGGGATGTGAATGAATGTGAAGGGCAGGTAACAGTTCTCCGTCTGGCTCTGTTCTTTCTTGGATTTCTTGAGGATGCTTCAAGAGATGCTGACCCAGTGTTGACTGCCAATTTTTACTGCAGCTATCAAGGGTCCTGTGACCCTTTCAGATGGATCCGTATCTCATTTGGGGCCCTGGTTTTGCTGACACATTTGTAAACAAAAGCTTCAGCCAACATCAAGTGTTAATAGAGTTTGGACAAGTGGTTACAGAAGAGCGACAAAAACAATATTGGAGAAAGAAAAGGTAATTGCCTGAAGCTCACTTCTTCAGAACCAGAGCTGGGTTT
>PVIC010031530.1:0-21255 GCA_004025085.1 Thryonomys swinderianus | reverse complement strand
ACAGAGCTAAAATGAACTCAGGTGTACAAAATGAGAAAACTCTTGTTTTCTGCTGCTATGACATAGAAAAATAGAAAAAAAATATTCATTTTGCAGAGACAATCAAGGAAATAAACATCTCACATGCCCATGTACAGATGTTTCTCAAAAGCAGCATTTTAGCCTGTGGAAGAACCCAGCTGATGCTTCTCCTTCAAGGCAGCTGAATATTCATCTGAAATGTTTCTTGTTGTTTCAACTCAAAATGAAAAAATTGTTTTCATCAGTCCATCGGCAATCACTCCTTCTGCCAAGGCTTAAACTTGGGCAGCAACTTAAGGGCAGGTTTGTCCGCTTTTATAAAGAAATTGCAGCCTTAACAGAGCCTTGGAGTTAACGAAATCATTTCATCAGTCTGACAACCATGGCCATCTGGAAACTCTACAGAATGGAGAGGGCAGAGCAGCCTGTTGGAGTAGCAGAAACCCATGGAGCCCATTGCTTTTCAACCTGCAGCTTTCACAGTATAACTTTTCCATTGAGAATTGCCAGAACTGAGTGTGCCCTTTATTTCATGCCACCTGGGGTTCTCTGCATCCTAAGATTTTCATCTGTAAAATGGAAAAATAATACATTATGAAACTGTAAGTTGTACAAAACATTCTTTCACAAAGTAGACACTGAATGCACCAGAGACCTGTCCCTTTTTCCTCTGTCATTGTGACACAAAGAGACGAGGACAGGACATGCCAGGTTAAGTGACTCACACCAACTAACAAGGGAACTAGTGGCAGAGCTAGTCAGAGACCACGTTTTTGGTCCTGAGACAGCATTTTCTCTTCCACACTGTCATGTCTTAGGACCAAACTTTCGTAAACAAATCTACGTTCACTGTGGTTGAAATTCCTCATCCATGTCTTATGAAACAGTAGGAAAACTGGCCTCTATACCTCTGAATTTCAGGCAAAAGACAAGACAATGAGAGCTCTATAAATGAAGGCAAAGCCAAGCTCTAATTCTGATTCCATACTTACCCTTGTAGTTTCACTGCCCCTCAACACTTTGCATGGACCATAAGGATGCATCACCCTGTGTAGACCTGGTTTATCATTGATCATTTGAGAATTCAGATAGGAAAGCACAGTGGCTGCTCCAGCTGCCAGTTCAGTAAAAAAAAAAAAAAAAAAAAAAAAAAAAAAAAAAAAAAAAAAAAAAAAAAAAAAAAAAAACGCAGACGGCAGACATCCACACACAGAGCAAGTGTAACCAGGCCTAACATCAATTCACGACATCAATCACTTTTATTGGCCCCAAGGAAGGTTTCCCATTATTTATGCTGCTGGGTGATCAACTGTATTTATGACACAGCTAGTTGTCATGGCTTTAAAATATGATGGATTTCTAAATTAATCTCGTATCCCTTGTCTTTGGCTTGAATCATGGGCAGTCACAAAGGAGTACAGAAATCTCTGTAATCACAGAATTAAATGCCCATGGGTCATGATAAAGAAAAGACTGACCGTTGTATCCTGAACAGTTTTGTGTCAACAATGCAGATGCCCTCTACCTATGTTTACGGATTGAGAATGGGAATTTAATCTCTTGATATTTTTCAGTACAGTCATCTTTACAAGTTCTTTGAGAGAATTAAACCATTAATAAGACATATTTACTCCCCACACCTTTTGATTCTATTATAATTAATATTTGATAGCATAGAGTATATCTTACAAAAAGCAAAAATTAAGTGCTAGGAATTTTGGAAAAGCAAGAAAAAAAAGCTGAAAAAGTGTGATGAAAAAGCTGACTGTGCTTCTTGGGGAGAAGGGAAGTATAGATAAGGTGTTGGCAGAAAAAGATAGAAAACAGCTCATGCCTCATGTGCAGAGACACCAAAATTGGAAAGAACAATGGAAAGGCACACAGAAAATTATTAATTCACACAGAATAGAGAAGTCAGATCTACAAGATAAAAAGAAGGGTTTCACTCAATTTGAGAAACATTGACAAACAGAGATGCTTTTGTAATGGGAAAAAAGATTCTAGAGAAACAAACTTGCCCATAGAGTTAGCCTGAACTGAAATAAGGGAGGTCATAAATCAGGAAGCTTGCTGCAGAAATAGAGTGGGAGCAGGTCACTGTCACAGGGAGACTGGAAGATTTAAGTCATGTGAAAATGTGTGATAAAAGGAAATACAGAGAAAAAGGACACCCAAATTGCTGTTGACACTGACCTGTGTCGAGTAGCTGACAACACGCAAGAGCATTGCTTCCAACTCTTCCCTACCGTTCTTTTATGCCTTTTCTCACTGCCCCCATATGGGTTTCTCTTAACATTTGCACACTTTCTTACTACACATTTTCCTATTTATCCTTTTGGTTTCTCTCACTAGAAAAGTAATGCGATATTTACATATCTATGTCTGATTTATTTCATGGAAAATTATGGTTTCAAGTTGTATCCATTTAGCTAAAGATGTCTCAAGTTCATCCTTCTTTATGGCACAGTAATACTTCATGTGTAAAAAAAAAATGTTCTTTGTTCATTCATTGGTTGATGGGCATTTGGGCTGTTTCCAAGACTTGGCTATTACAAACTGTGCTTCTATAAACAGGGGCGCATATACATCACTGTGATATGATGTTTTTAATTCTTTCAGGAAGATGCCAAGAGAAAGGAACAGGGTTGAATGGAACCTCTAATGTTCATTTTTTGAGGAATCTCGACACTAATCTCACAGTGGTTGCACAAGTCTCCACTCCCACTAACACTAGAGAAGGGTTCCTCTTTCCCCACAGCTCCACCAGCATTTGTAATTAGTGATTTCTTGGTAATAGCAATTCTTTGTGGAGTAAGATGAAATCTCAGTGTTGTTTTAATTTGCATCTCTCAAATGATCAGTGATGAATTTTTATATATATTTATTTGTCATTTCCACTTCATCTGAGAAATGTTTATTCACTTCAAATACCCATTTTTTGATTGGATCTTTAAATTCTGGTGTTCTGATTTTTTTATTTCTTTATATTTCTAGATATTATTCCTTTGCATGAGGAACAGCCAGCAAATTTTTTTTCTCACTCTGTAGGTTTTCTCTTCACTCTGTTTATAGTTTCTTTTGTTGTGAAGAACCTTTTTAGTAAAGTAAAACCTTTAGTAAAAAGGTTTTAGTAAACCTTTTTAGTAAAGTTCCCATTTGTTGATTATTTGTAATATTTCCTGTGCAATTGTTCATAAAAATTTTTGCCTACAACTATGCCTTTGAGAGTCCTAATTATTCTACCTTCATAAGATTTAGTGTTTCTGTATCAATCTTCAATCCATTTTAATTTAAGTTTAGTAGATATTGAAAGATATGGATCTAGTTTCAATTTTCAGCATGTGGGAAGGGTGTTTTTCTAGCACCACTTATTAAAGAGGTTATTTTTCTTTCAGTGAAGGTGTTTGTTCTCTTTTTCAAAAACAAAGTGGCTTAGTGTGCTTGTCATTATTCCTGTATCTCCTGGTCTATTCCATTGGCCCTCAGGTATGTACTTTTTAATTTGTATTATTTTTTTCCTTGCTGTTTTTGTCATGGTAGCTTTGTAGATAATGTGTAGCCAGGGATTGTGATGTGCCTGCCTTGTTTTTGTTGCCTCAAACTGCTTTTGCTATTCTGAGTCTCTTATGGTGCCCAGTATGTTTTAGGGTATTTTCTCTAATTCTATAAGAAATTCTATTGGTATTTTGATTGGAATTGAATGGATTCTGTATAACAATTTTGGAAGTATGGCCATTTTCTTCCTACCCATGAGTAAGGGATATCTTTCCATTTTGTGATATCCTCTTCAATTTCCTTTTCTGGAGTACTATAGTTTTCAATGCAAAGATCTTTTACTTTCTTTGTTAGATGGATTCCTAAGTATTTCAGTCTTTTTTTAATGATATAGTGAAAGGCATGTTTTCCCTAATTTCCCATTCAGTGATTTTATTTATAAACAGGAATGTTTATGTATAAACAGGAATGCTATTGATTTTTGAATGTTGATTTTGTATCCAGTTGTTCTACTGAATTTACTTTTAAAATCTAGAAGTCTGTTGGGGAATTTTTGAGGTCATCTATGTAAAGCATCATGTTTTCCACAAATATTGATAAGTTAACTTCTTATCTTCCTAGTCCCTTTCCCTTTTTTTTTCTTATCTAATTGCTGTGGTTAATGTTTTGAGAACTATATTGAATAGTGGTGAGAAGTGCAGATATTGTCTTGTATCTGATTTTAAAGTAAAAGCTTTCAGGTTCTGACCAGTTAGTAGGACTTGCGCTGTTAGCTTGCTACTGATCAATTTCATCAGATTAAGATAAAGCCTATCTATTCCAATTCTCTATAGAGGTTTTGTTTTGTTTTATTTTTGTTTTTATCTTGAATAGGTACTGGACTTTGTCAGGTACTTTCCTTGTGTCTCTTGAGATAATTATGTGGTTTTTGGTTTTGGTTCTATTGATATGGTGTATTACATTACTGATTTGTGTGTGCTGAACCATCCTTGCATCTCTGGGATGGATGCTCCTTACTCAAAGTATATAACCTTCTTGATGATTGGCTGCATTCTGTTTACCAGTATATTATTGAAAATGTTTGCACTTATGTTCATTAGGGAAATTGACCTATAGTTCCCTTTTTTGCTTGGATACTTCTTAGATTTAGGTATAAGGAAATTCTTGTTTTTAAGAATGAATTTTGGAGATGGGTGTGGTGGCTCAGGCCTGTAATCCCAACTCGGGAGACAGAGGCAGGAGGATTGCTGAGTTCGAGGCTTGCCTGGGCTACATAGTGAGCTCAGGACCAGCCTGAACTACAAAGCGAGACCCTGTCTCAAAAAAAAAAAAAAAAGAATGAATTTTGGAGTATTGATTCCCTTTCATTAAAAGTTAGAAGGGAAGTGAATTAGATCTTCTCTAAATTTACTGTGGAATTCAGCAGGGAATCTATCACAACCTCAGCTTTTCATTATTAGTAGTGCTATAATGACATATTAAGCTTCATTGATTAATATGATTTATTTAGAATTTTTGTACATTCTTGCTTCAGCTTTGGAAATCATATATATTTAGGAATCTGTCTTTTTTTTTTTGAGACATGGTCTTGCTTTGTAGTCCAGGCTGGCCCTGAGCTCACTCCGTAGCCCAGGCAAGTCTCTAACACAGCAATCTTCCTGTCTCTGCCTTCCGAGTGCTGGAATTACAGGCATGAGCCACCACACCCAGCACTGTCATTTGTGGTATTGATTGCTGGTGGGTGTGAGTCACCATACCCAACATTGTTGCATGTGGTTACCGGGGACTGAACTCAGGACCTTGCGCTTGTGAAGCAGGCACCAGAACCACTGAGCTAAGTCTCTGGCACGTGTCTATTTTTTCTACATCTTCCACCTTATTTGAAATAGTGATGCTTTAAGTAGGTAATGATGATCACCTGGATTTCTGCAGGAGATGTAATTTCATTCTTTTCATTCTTAATTGCATGAATTTGAGTCTTTTTTGTTTTGTTTTGTTTTATGAGGTTGGCTAAGGGTTTGTTAATTTTGTTTACTCCTTCATACAGCTAACTCTTTAATTCCTTAATATTTTATTGCCTTCTTAATTGGATGAATTTACGATCAGTTTTTATTTATTTTTTGAGACAGGGTCTTGCTTTGTAGTTCAGGCTGGCACTGAGCTCACTACATAGCCCAGGCAAGCCTTGAACTAAGCAATCCTCCTGCCTCTGCCTCCCAAGTTCTGGGATTACAGGCTTGAGCCACCAACCCCGGCATTTGTAGTATGAGGTACTGATTGCCAGTGGGAGTGGCCACCATTGGGCCCAGTATTGTTGTAAGTGGTTACTGGAGATAGAACCCGGGACCTTGCGCTAGTAAAGCAGGCGCTGGAACCACTGAGTCAAATCTCTAGCCCTATGATCAGATTTTTAAAATTTCTTCTCTTGTATAAGCTTTGGGTTTGACATACTATTCCTTTTGAAGAAGCTTGAGGTTTAATATTAGGTTGTTTATTTGAGCTTATTCTGATTTGCTGATGTAGAAATCTAGTTATAAATCTCCCTTGCAGGACAGCTTTCATTGTGTACCATACATTCCAGTACTCTGTGCTGGCATTATTGTTTAATTGTTGAAACTGTTTAATTTCCTTCATAATTTCATTTGTGACTCACTGGCTGTTTAAGAGGGTGTTAATTTCTACGTATTTATGCAGTTTTGAGGTTGCTTTTGCTGTTGATTTCCAATTTCCTTGCATAATTGCCTAATAATATGCTTGGGATAATTTTAGTTCCTTTGCATTTGCTTAAGCATGTTCTATGAACTAGAATGTGGTCTATTTTGAAGAAATTCCTGTCTGCAGCTGAGAAGAATGTTTATGCTACTGTTGTGGGTTGTGGCACTCTGTAGATATCTACCCAGTCCATTTTTTCAAAGGTTTGCTGTAGTTCTAATAATGTTTGTGTGTGTGTGTGTGTGTGTACTTGATCTGTCTACTTGTGACAGTGGAAGTTCAAGGTCCCTCATTATAACTGTACTGATGCTCATCTGATTTTCCATATCTATTAAAATTTGTTCTGTATAGTTTGGTGTGGTGGTATTTGGCATGTGTGTGTGTGTGTGTATTTAGGATTGTTATCTCTTACTCTTGGATTGTTCCCTTAAGAAATATATAATGAACACAGATTCCTATTGCATGATCCAGCAAACCTACAGTAGGAATAGAGTAGGGTGTTGTTTCAACTCTGTAGAAGTTCAGACTGATGCTGGTCCCTAGGTATGGGCTGGAGAACCCAAGTTGTTCAACCCACAAACAGTATAGGTGTTTCTTACCAGCCTGACCTTGGTTCACTAGCCATGGAGTCTGGCAGGGATGAACCTTAACCAGATACTGGTAGCCTCAAGATGGAGCCAGTTCAGGGTTACTACAAGTCTGCATTCAGATGGCGGCACCACAAAATGGCATTCAGTCAGTCACCCTCTCCTGAGGACATTCGGCATGGAGCCACTTATCATCTACGAGAGACCACAGAATTCACTGCTCTGCTGCACTCATGAATTCCTCCCTTGAGGCCAGCAAGTTTCCCTGCCATCACCACACTTCTGTAAGTTCAAGTCTTCTCCCATGCTGCAAATCAGGAAGAATGCTCAATGTGCCCCCTCCCTCTTCTGTCTTGAAGTTTATTACCTGTGTCTCTGTGGACTCCAGTTCACCCTTCAGAACTTTCCTGGATCTCAAGGTGATCCACCTCCGTCCTTGTCTTCCCCAAGTTGCTATACTCCAGAATCTGGATTCTCAACCTCAGAGAGGCTGACTTTTCCATGCCCACCCTCTGCCATCTTCCCAGAAGTCCTTTAATAACCATCCTTAAGAATTGTCTTCTATTTTCTTCATATTTCTTTTATGAAGCTGAACACACTGGTGGAATTTTGGCAGAAACTAAAGAAGTACTATTTACTGTGATTCACAGCTACTATAACTAATTTCTATCTTCCCTCTATGTCGTCTCCAGAGTGAAAGCACCACTTAACTTGTCATTCCAGGAACTTACTATGCTTGCACACTGGTACCCTGACCGCTAAGAACTATGGTCATTTCCCAGCAGGCAGATGGTGGAGTCAGGCATGATAAGTCATGGCAGTAGCCACTGAATCCTTCTCTAGATGCCCATTGATATCTTCCATTTTCCTTTAGTAAGTAGTAGGCCATATGATTATGAGCTTGTTTGAGACATAAATTTCAGCGACTGCATAAAGTTGATTGAGCCAGATATGTTGCTGCTTTCAAGTAGATATTTGATGTTCTTTCCACAAATCTGTGTGAAAATTCAATGAAGACAAAGAATTAAAAGTTAGTCAACAGGACGGGCATGGTGGCTCACACCGTAATGTCACTGTAACCCAGGACTCGGGAGGCAGAGGCAGGAAGATTGCTAAGTTCAAAGCTTGCCTGGACTACATACTGCGCTCAGGGCCAGCCTGAACTACAAAGTGAGACCCTGTCTCAAAAAAACCAAAAATTTAAAAGTTAGTCAACACATTGAGGCTGAATGTCTATCTTATGTCCAAAATATGCTATTTAGAAGAAAATTTCCTGGTACAAGAAATTATTTTTGTATAACATTCTGTTAATAATTAATATTCTAATAACTATTTTGTATAATATTCTTTTAGCAACTGGCATATTATTTTCATAAGCTTGTTCTTGTACAGCATCATATAAAATATTTCCAAATTAGCATTTAACTAGACACAGCAATGGCAACAGAGGAGAAAATACAAGAAAGTGAGTATCTCACAGCAGCTATGGAGATGTAATTATGAACATAGTTATCACTAAATAAATATCAACTAGTGGATGGTCTGGTTATGTATATAACTGAGTTCCCCTCAGACACCCTGCATAAAAGGACTGAAATCAGTACTTCTGAAAGTCTGTCCCTCATTCTGTTTACACCAGACTGTGTTTTGAAGTACAAAGTGAGCCTGAGACTGTGACTATGCAGTCTGAACATCTATGGATAGGTGATTCTTAAGTGTATTAAAATCTATAAACTGATGAGATTTTGGATTTTTTGCTTTAATATAAAGGGTGATTTTCTTTCAGGACCCAAATTGCAGCAGGAAATTATTGTAATCTGCATTCTGGCATTTCGATATCTTCCTAACAAAACTTTCTGGAAGGACACCATGCTGATAGTTAACAGTTTGTGTAGGACACTTCCAGTTATCAAGATGTATTGCAGCAGTGGATTAAATATTGACCTCACACTGCCCCATCATTTATCCATTAACTGTGTTCATCTTCTTTGCCTCAGCATGAGCCATCTCATGTGTCCTTAACTGGCCAAATGGCTTTAACTATGTACCAGAAATACACTGGAGGCAATGAAAAGAAACAGTATCAATGAGATGAGTAGAAAATAATTGATTTATATAGTGAAATAAATGGGCAGCATTTAAAAAATCAAATGGCACTTGCATGTTAAGAAAACAGTTTGAATCATATGCTAAAAACAAGTCTGAATGTAGAAAGTTTGTTTTTTTTGGATGAAAATGCACTGATCTTTACAAGAGAGGTCATGAGTTTTCATGGAATGGGCGAATCCATTTTTAGAGAGAATGGTATGTGTTCGTATTGACCAGTAGAAGTTTTCTGGGAGTCAGTAGTGATAGGATAAACTTTAAAATAAAGACAGAAAACAATGTAGGTGCTGCATGTGGTGGCCTCTGGAAGGGACTCCCAGGAGATAAAGAAGGTGGCTCTTTATCGGTAATAAACCTGAGCCGAGTCACAGGAGGCCTAGTGTGAGGATTAACACAGTGCTGTTCCCAGGGGAGCAGGGTGGGTACAGCAGAAAGAGGCAGAGCCTGGACTAGGACTGTAGGAAGCTTCAGCTCTTCTTCATGGGCCTTAGGGAGGTTGGTATCATCCCCGTCCACTGTGAAGAGACAGAAATGCTGCAGAAAGGTTCTTTTGTTTGCTTGTTTATATTTACTATAAACTTTCTCCACCACTCATCTGCTTTAATATTTTTTACAGCAGAACCAGCAGAAGACTCTATGGAGTATATAAAATCGTCCTTTAAAAAGGCATGCCCCTCTGGCACCTGCCTCTCAAGCACAAGATCCTGCGTTCGATCCCTGGTACAAAAAATAATAAATGAAACCTGTGCTTCTATTCCCAAAATCACACTGAACATCTTACAGAGAGGGAATTTCCCTCTCTATTCCTGCAGTAAGTCCCCACACCTGCTTGAAACAACAGGTTCTGTCCAAACGGTTCTTCGGAAGCACTTGAGCACTGTGACTTCCTCTCTAGGTCAGATTCCCACTGAGGCAGTCACTTCCCGTGACTGCAGAGAGGCCTTGGCCCCAAGAGAGAGTCCTGCTGCTCTGTCCTTTTGAAGTTTCCCTAGTGGCTTTTGGCTAACTTTTTGTTTTTACCCCACAGTTGTCAGCTTCCAAGAAGCATATTCCCGGCTCTCAAGCCCAGCGCTGCTTAATTTACGCAGAGAGAGCTTTCTAATACAGTGCTTTAGGAAGCCACTGATGCCATGAGGCATTCACTCTACCTCCAGACATGTCTATTCGGCTAATAAGAAATGAAAGTATGGATTAATGCCTTTCACCTGCCATTAGAAGATGGAGCGGGAAAAGCCTCCTTCCAACCACCAGGGGCTCCTCACTTCTGTTTTCTGCTGTCTCAGCTGATCACTTTCGGGGCTTGCAGAAGCAAAGTATGAGTTTTGACTTCATGGAAAATGGATTTAAACCAGAAAGTCCATGCAGCTTCCAAACTTTGGATTATCGCCATAGCACGCTCCATTTCACCTTTGATTTAATGATAAGAACATGTGGCTTCTTAAAAATGAAAAACTCTTTTGCTGGATTCCCAAAAGGCTAATGTAAGCAGCTGTTAAAAGAGAGATTAAAAGACAGTCACAAGAATTCCAAATAAGCAAAACTTAGTGAACAAGGTTACTGCCTAAGTCTCCAAAAGTTGAGGAACTAGGGTGAGCACTGTGTTTTTGTTTGTTTCTGGATCAGATATACAATATCTGGATGCTCCTATAGCCATAAACCCTCACACTCTATGTTGGAGCCTGATGAAATAATAACAATACTTATCATCAGCTATCATGTGAGTAATAAGTGCCAGGCACTGTGCTATCTCCCACATATTGATTCATTAAATCCTGTCAAACTGAGAGATAATAATTTGCTTTAGCATTCCACTTTAGTGATAAGAAAAAAATAAGTGAGGTGGTAGGGATTTTCTGTTTATTTGCTCTTTTGATGATGGGGATTGAACCCTGGACCTTTGAACTCAGCTATTCAGCTATATCCTCAGCCCTTTTGATTTTTCTTTTTTGTCTTTCCTTCTTTCTTTCTTCTTTCTTTCCTTCTTTCTGTCTTTCCTTCTTTCCTTTCTTTCTCTTTCTCTCTTTCTTCCTTTCCCTTTCTTTCTTTCTTTCTTTCTTTCTTTCTTTCTTTCTTTCTTTCTTTCTTTCTTTCTTTCTTTCTTTCTTTCTTTCTTTCTTCTTTCTTTCTTTCTTTCTCTCTTTCTTTCTTTCGACAGGCTCTCACTAAGTTTCCCAGACTAGGCAGGAACTCATAATCCTCCTACCTCAGCCTCCCCAATGCAATTCCAGGTGTGTGCTGCCACACCTGGTTGAGAAGGGACATAGTAAAAAAAAAAAAAAAAAAAATTCTTAAGCTTATACTTTTAGACTTTGAAAAAATTAAAGGCGATCAGTAATTACCTTTCTCAAGACTAATTTCAACATGGAGACAAATGCTTTTATATCATCCAATAAGGGAGTTTACAGAAACTAGCAAGCGACCCGAGTGTTTTGGGAACGGACAGGTGCGGCCCTAACAAGTCCTTTCTGTCCTTTCTCAGCAAAGCCCGCTGCCTTCTCCATGGTGACAAAATACCCAACTCCTGGGGGGACCGGTCCTGCGGGCGGGAGGCAAGGCCGGCGCGAGTCCGATGGGGAGGAGGCACCACTGCTTCCTCGGGGCGGAGGGGCTCTTCTCTGTGTTTGTATCATGCACGTCTTCACCTGAATTTTTCTTCTTTAGCAAAGCTCTTTGGTTGGTGGACACCAGAGGCGGTTTCCCGGGTGAAAACTTACCTTGCTCTGCCTCGAACCCAAATTACTGTCTCGTCCTCCCCAGGGCCTTGTTTTACCGACTCCCCGGGTCTGCGATTTGCAGAGCATCTGCCGCCCGGGGAGTTTAACTCCCGCCAAGGCGCAGTTTTCCTCTCCCGGAGCGGCTCCTCCCCAGCAAGACCGACGGAAACACGACTTCTCTGCAGAGAGACGCCTTGGACTTAGGCTACCAGGAGAAACCTGGGGTAAAGTTACCAGCTTCATTAAGCCCTTGCAGATTGTAGGCGTTTTTAAATACAGGCAATTTGAATGTATAATTGAATCGGATTCAACCTCGCTCAGAGCTTCTCTTGGTCTGTTTGGGAGCAGACTGTGAATGGAAAACAGCTGGGGCACCATTCCATGGCAGAGAGCATAGCATTTCTTAGTCCGCACAGTTGCTGCACAGGGCCTCGCAGAGCTGTCGCTTCCATGAAACAAGGCCACCACCTTCCGTGATCCCTGCAACCAGAGTGAGGTTGGGGACTTGCTCCACAGGGGTAGAAACCTCTCAGGGGATATCAGCAAATACACTCACTTGCCCAGAGCTGCGGTTCTGCACCTTGAGGGATCCTCAGAGTCACCGGAGGTCTTAACAGGACTTGGCTTGCTGGGCTCGACCCCGGGGTTTCTGGTGCCCGATAAAATAATTTATAACAAAGGCACAGGTGATGGTCTAGCATAGAGACGTTTGCTGAACCTGTGAAGCACAGAGCCAACAGCGTGTGAGGTATACGGTAGCCATTATGTACCCATTTGTTAGCAAAAGTCCCCTATACGTCGCAGTCTTGGTGAGGACTGCAATGGGTGTGTTAGGAAGTCTGGGCTGTGAGTAGAGGAAGACTAGGTCAAGCGTGTTAGATTCTAAACAGTTCAGCCTCAAGCTAGAGGCTGAAAACTAGATGTATTCCAGGTAACTGGTTGGTTCTTGTGTGATTAAATTTTTAGAGGTTTAACTCAGCTCACTCTCAGGCTGAAGGCAAGTGGCCAAAACCTTGTGAAAGGGAGTAAAGATCTGGCCTAAGGGGCTTGTCCAGCAGCTTTGAATATATCAGGTATAATCAGGCCATGACTTGCAAGGGAAGAAATTCAGCTAAAATAATCAGTTATGTTCCTTACCATTTGGTAAGAAAAACCTAGGGTAGATAACTCTTTTTAAACAATACCTATTTGAGAATTGCTATACCTCATAGGTATGGCCCTTGAGACAAGGTAATGAAGAAGCATGAGACAGCTGAGTATCTACATAGGAACTGGAGTGACTGGAATGGATCACACGTCTGTCATGATGGAGCCCATTTTGGACACAGGTGATCACAGCTTTATTAACAAATTGTTGTGAACAGGAGTAGAATGGAGCCAGTACATATTACAGAAAGACTTGCAGGCTGAGGGTGGAAGGGAAAATGGAAGGCAGGTGTTCCCAAGTAGAGCTTTGCTGCTGGGCTTACATGCCACTCTCAGATTGTATAAAAAAGCGGCACTCTCAGACTTTGCGGTCTTTGTGGGAGCACCTGGTCCTCTTCCTTCATTACTCTCCTGATAATGCAGATACAGTGCAAGTCCCCACTAGACACAAGGTGGCATCGAGCTCTTTGATACGGAAGTGGTATGTACTCTTCTCTGCTCTCAAGCATGAGGCTGCAGTGCCTACGTGAGTAAAAACCTGGTGGAATGCTACCAGCAAATCAACAGTACACAAGGCATCATATGCAGAAGGCAGAGAAGGCTTTATTACGATGCTTTTCTCTCACAAAAGTGACCTGTTAAGAGGATCACCCTGTCTACCCCAAAACCTTCATGAAACTAGAACCATATATGCTGGTGTCAATGAAATCAGTAGTCAGTTTTCCATGTTGATTTTTTTTTTTTTTTGAGACAGGGTCTTGCTTTGTAGTTCAGGCTGGCTCTGAGCTCACTATGTAGTCCAGGCAAGCCTTGAACTCAGCAATCCTCCTGTCTCTGCCTCCTGAGTGCTGGGATTATAGGCGTGAGCCACCACGCCTGGCCCCATGTTGATTTTGTAATTAGTGGTAAGGCCACCAAGGTCCAGCACTCTGAAATAGAGGACAGGTTAGGACCTGAATACTTTCCCACTTAAAATAAACCCCAGTGACTTGGAACCTTGATTCACAAAAGCACAGTCACCTCATTCCATAGAAACCCTTCAGAACACAGCCTGCTGGACTCCACTCCTTAGCCTAGGTGTCTGCACCTAGGTGCAGCCTAGGTGTCTGCATTTTCATCTTTTAAAAATACAAGTTTTATTTTAATTGTTTCTTCACAAAAATTAAAATATTCACTCCCAAATGAAGATGCTAGGGAGTGATTGGAGTCCTCTTCAATTCCTGATAATCTAAGGTCATTCAAGAGAGAGGAATAAAGAATACTAGTGATTATACCAGCAAGATTCATAATTGTGTGCTCAAGGGAGCTGGAATTTGAAAAGACTTCAAGTAATTGGTGATATTTGAAATAGTTTTAAAACAAATTGAGATGAGGATATTTACATATGCAAATGGTTTATGTATACAGGGTTTTTTATAGAAATTAAGAGTACTGTAATAATTAACTGCCCTTTTCTTATTTCAAAGGCTAAATAAGCAACTTGTATTTCAGTCTAAGTCCAGCGTGTCTGTCTTCGCTGTTCAAGGCATTAACTGTTTAATCAGTTCATTGTTTCCAATTCTACACTTGATCTTAGCCAAAAGGCCGAGAAGCGATATTGTTTCCAATTCTCAATTAAAAAAGAAATATCTGTCACACTTTCTAGTATTCTACATATGCTTTTCATTTTCTTGTACTGTTATAGGAATTGAACTAAATTAGATTCAATGGCAAGTCTTTTTTGGAATGGAGTTGGGATAATTAAAAAGTCTTCTTCAGGAAAAAGATTATATAGAACCAGTGTATTTCTCGATTACATTGTTATCTTTGAGAAAATAGGGCAATTGATTTTCATTAGTTGACTTGGTGTCTCTGCTAGTTGGCTGGAAAATTTCCAATACTTATGGTTGTTTCCCAAATACATCCTGATAATTAGCCACAAAATATCATCTGTGATTCTTTACTGGTCAATTTGCTAGGGGACAATTGGGGACAGCCCCTGACCTTGGAACTAAGCATGGTTATTCCTCTGAACCACCTAATTTGCTTCTACATATTCTTGTGTTGAAAGGAGCATCATCAAAGGAGAGCAGTTCTTGTGAGTTAAATGGTTTGGGGATGACTTTCAGAAATAGTGTTAGGAGGAGAGCTCAGTCCAACAGAGTGACCCATGAAGGATTCTTTCTCCTCAGCCCACTTCATTCTGAGTACTTCGCTTTGAGTTCCATGATGTTTTATTAACAGGATTCAAGAAAGAATCTCGCTACTCACTCATATCTAACTTCCCACCTTCTGTATGTGCCAGTGGAGAACAGAGCTTCAGATCCAGATCCCAACCTCACACACCCCCTGCTTAACCCTCATGTGCATTTTTACCTCCTCACAGGGACTGTATGTCGTATAAGTGTCCAGTGGGTCTCACTCTTCTCTTTGGTGCCATCCAAACGGTCCTAGGTAAGCTCAGCCTCCTGGTTCACTGCCCCAGACAAGCCACTATTGTTCCACATAGAGATCATAATAGTGTCCTAACTGCTCTTCCTGAAGTTAGCAGAGCACACTCAGCACCCAGGGTGAGCCACTGAAAGCCATGTCACTTATGCCTCTGTTCAAAAACCTCTCAGGTTTTCCTCATGGGAAAGCAAGGTCCATAAGCATAGATTTCTTCCTTGTTTTATGCAATGCTAGATGTACAATGCCTAGGTCAACACCTTGGATGCAGTAAACATTTGGAAAATGTTTGTCAGATACAAAAACATAAGGAAGAAAGAAGCCCACTCCTCAATTCTCCCTTCTATTTAGCTCTATACAGTATGACATGCATATTCTTGTACACAAACTGGGAAGTACAGATAAAAATAAGGAAGAAAATGAAAGTAACTTCAGGTTCCCCCATCCACAGGTAACATTCGGCCTAGATCCATCTTTCAGAGTCTGCCATTCAACCCATACAACTGTGGTAAGTTCTCAGAACAACAAAAATGGGAGTCATTGCTGTGGTAAATATCCTTCAGTGATTCCACAGTGCCTCAGTAGTTCAGACACCTTATGTGGCAAAAGAAGAACGTTTTACCCACTGTCTATTTCTCTAGAAAAGTGAGATTCATGATGGTAGAAAATCCACTGTGGCCACTCCTCCCTATGGCAGCTGTAGAGGAGAGAAGGGAATGAAGCATCATGAGAAACTGGACTCCCTGCTCTTATAACAAACCTTGACATCACATGTGGCTCTGGATCTAAGCAGCCCATCAAGATTGTAACTTAGCCCAGTGGCCAGAGGGGCAGGGTTTAACGAAAGGAAAATACTACCCTGGTAAAGACAAAGAACAGGAAGGGAGAGGAAATGAGAAGATAGATAGATAGATCATTACCCTGATAAGAAAAACCCAGAGAAGGAGGCTCAGGAAAGATGGAAGACTCACTTCCTTTTATTCCAGCTTCTTTTATGAGGATTAAGGACACCCTACCCCGACATACTCAGAACGTACCGGAACTGTCTTGGCTTCTGGGCACCTCTGCCTAACATCATTTCCTCTGGTGGTCCAGGTGCAGATGCTTCCTGTCTGTCTGTCTACTTGTCCTTGACCTGCATTTCGAAGCCTGACCTTTGGTGCGGGTGGCTAATTGGAAGAGTACCTGTTGACATCTACTGTACTCTGTAGTGACCCGAGTGACCAACACAGTGACTCTAGAGCGAGCACACAAGTATGCAAGTGTGAATGTCAGTGCATAGGTGTGAGCACATGCGGCCTTAAAGCCAGCCCCCTTGGCTTCCCTCTATTCTGTCAGAGGTGGGGCAGCTCGCCGGCTGTGCACTGGCCTCCTCTCCTGGTCCTGCCGGTCAGCTCTTTCTCAGGTCTCTCGGGGCAAGACCTAAGGCCATTTAGTGCCTTTCTTATCTGTTTTTTCTCTCTTTCTCTACCCTGTCAGTGACCTATTTTCCAGGGGAATCTTTCTAGTAAAGTTTGTTTTTTATTCACCCATTTTATTTTTTTCCCCTCTCTACAGGTCCCTGAGCCTACATTGAAATTTGGCATCATATACAAATGTCACCCTAATGTATAAATGTGACCCTTGAGTTCACCAGTGGATCTACACTTTCCCATTAGTAAATGATGAACGTGTCTCATTAAAAGCAGTGAATGAATACAAACATTAGATTAATGGGATAAAGACTCAAATTTTCTTTTTTCCTACCCCGTGATTGTTTGTGTGCCAAGTCCTTTTCTATGCATTAACTTTAGAAGCTCCTTTTTGGAAGAATGCGCTCATTTATACTTCATTCTGTGAATTTTTCCAAAAGGAGGCTCATCACACCTGTGTCTCTCCATCGTTCAGGGGTTGCGCCAGCACAGGACGGTGGAAGCATGCAACACCCGTGCTTGGTGACAGAGAGAGAAGTATGAGAGTGATATCCACTAGTTACTCATTTTCCTTCTATTTCTTTCTCCTAAAGCACTAGGAAAACAGTCTAAACCAGCCACTGTTGTTAACTCCTTTTTTGACAGAATTAGCTGGGACAAGGTAGTCGTGCTGATTTATTTTTTAGTTACAACTCTTTCCATTGCTTTCAGGCATATAGCTTTTATTTTTCTACCTTTCGCTTACTTAAAACATTACAGTTGCCCACCATTCTCCTCCGTGGTTACTTGGCTTGACAAATTTATCAGAAGATATAAACAATAGCTTGGAGTCAATCATATTAGACTTGGAGAATTTATGAACAAAATCTTTAAACCGAGGTGGACTTTTTCTCAGATGGTGAGAGACAAACTCCAAAAAGAAAGGAGATCTGACAGGATCTGAGGGTTGGAAGAGTACGAGAAGAGGTGGTTCGTGGAAAGCACATGACAATGGGGATGAGAGTTGTAGACTTGGAGTATTAAAAACAATAATGAGACAAAATAACATCATTTAGAATTTTAGTATCACTCCAAACAATAATTATAAACAATGTTAGTGATAAAATACTGCTACATGGTCAAAATAATTTTTATTGTTCCTAATTTTGAACAACTGCTGTACTAGTTGCTACTAAGATGCTAATCCATATTAACATGCTTTCAGTGCTTATTCTCTTTTTTTTTGAGACAGGGTCTTGCTTTGTAGTTCAGGATGGCTCTGAGCTCACTATGTAGCCCAGGCAAGCCTCAAACTCAGTAATCCTCCTGTCTCTGCCTCCCGAGTGCTGGGATTACAGGCGTGAGCCACCACACCCGGCACTGTGGTATGCGGTATTGATTGTTGGTGGGCGTGAGTCTCCACTCCCACCAGCATTGTATGTGGTTACTGGGGATCAAACTCAGGATCTTGCACTTGTGAGGTAGGTGCTGGAACCACTGAGCTAACCCTCTGGCCCTCAGTGCTTATTCTTTAATAAACATTCCATTTAACACAGAAGTAACCATACCAGCCCTTGCATAGAGATAGTTCTGTATTTGCAATTCATTAGAATTGTTTCTTCTTGCTTTAGCTCAGTCCATTCCTATCTTGAACAGCACTATGTATCTCTGGATTTAAACAATAGATTCAAAATTTTTAAAAAGTGATTGTGAAACTAAGATATGGAAGATGAATCACATAATTCTATTACACCAGCTAAGATTTTTAGAATACAAACGTTTTCAATAGAAGCAACTTTTAAAGGCTGACAGAACTGATTCAAAATAAGACAAGGAAATTATGGGAATTTCTGGCATTTATTATAAAAAGAAACTTTTATGACTCTGCCATGATTATCTTGAAGTTTAAGATCTCCATTTTTTTAGCATATCTGTTATTTTGCGTGAAAGATACATGGAAATTTAAATTAACAAAGTGTATTTGACTATAAGTGAAGTGAGGTTGAGAAAGTTTACAAAATCCAGCTACACTGTCTATATAAAAGTAAGTGGGAAGAGGGAGTTTAGTGAGACCATGCAGAAGGTAAGATGTAAAAACAAAACAAAAATAATCATGCTATTGCTAATTAGTATTAGTGATCAATATGCAGGTATATGCTTCCCTTCTTTACCCAAAATACATAAATAACTTGCTTAAAATTGCTAGCATTACTTTTTTCAATATTTTTCTATTTTTAATTATTAATAAGCATGATTATTCATAAAGTGAAACTTTGCAGTGTGGGTCACTTGTACTGTATGTGTTCCTCAAGATGAGCAAACATTTCTAATCAATTGTAACCTGATAAATGAGCACTGTTTTTGCAATATGAGCAAAGTAGTATTGACACTGAACATAACATAATTACAAGAGAAACAGTGGTTCTTCTGTCTTTCTCACTCACTGTGGGATTGTGGGTGGGCATCTCCCAGGGCAAGAGGTGATGAAGGAGGTCTCATCAGCAGAGAAGAAAGACAAAAAGGTGGAGGACTCCATCACTTCAAATCAGACTAGTGAGACATGTAAAATGTGAGAAACAGTGGAAAATTTGGTAGATAACACCACTCCAGTAAGACTGTAGCAGTGATAGTGATAAATCTGTTTAATGACCATGCAATGCCACATTTCCACAAAATCCTCAAGAGGAGGCAAAGACAAGTGTCATTGGATAGATTTCCTGTTCAAGCTCCATGAGAAGAAAAAGATTTCATTGAGCCAATAGATAGCAGTGATTCTATTAGTAACAATAAAATCTTACACAATAAGCCTTTTCTTTCTTGTCTCTCTCATACCAGCCATGATGGTTTGCAAAGGTAACTGCAAGTTAACTTGTTTATTTTCCTTAAATTTTGTGTTTTTTTATTATTTTGAATTATGTTATAATCATTTTATAAGAATAACTTTGGGTTGCAGAATGAATCTGAATTTCTTTTTTTATTGAATTCTTTATTGGTACAATTTATATACATCTCAAAATCACATATAACATTGTGAATCTGAATTTCTAATGGGGGAATTCACCCTGATGTACAAGTGTTTTGGATTATAAGCATTTTTTTTCTGGTATGAATTATCTTCATGAACCAAGGTTTACTATATGTAAAATTATATGTATGAATTCATGTGTATTATTGCAATAAAAGGAAAATTAATTTTTCTTTTTCCTCCCAATTCCAAGTGTTGTTATTTCTGACTAAACTTTTTATTTTCATGATTATAATTGAAAATGCATGTGTGGGCTGAAGGAGGAAACTGATTACAAAACTATCTGTACTGGTGGTCAGCTATGCTTGTGAACCGACAAGTAATGTCAGCAGAGTTGCTGGAATGTTGAGCTACACAAGTGCTAGTAGTGGAGAATATATGTGAACAGTAAGGCAATTGGAACTTCTGGGCAAATTCTCTAAGAAAGAGCCAACATGGAACTACAAACACAAGATCCCCCTGGGGACTGTTTCTCCTTGATGGTGTCAAGCACTTCCTTCCACAAGACGCAGCTTTAGGGAATTGGTTGTTACAACCACCTGCTACAGAGTTTGGGTCCTTATATTTTCAAATAATGAAAGTCATGTAGTAAATATATGAATTAACTTTCCAAGCAGAGATATTTAAAATTAAAGGCAGATTTTGTTTTCATTTAAGAATAAAGGACAACTTTTGAAAAGCGAAAATAAAGTACTATGGGAGACTTTTGAAAACAGATTTTGATAAATAGTACATAGTGATAGTGCCTATGTAAAAGAACATTGCACTATATATCCCAGCAAGCTGAGGCTGTCTTTCTAACAACTCTTTTAAATAGAGTATCTCTATAAAAGTCTATGTCTGATGGGTAAAATAAAATCTACCCCCTACCTTAAAAATCACTGAACAACTTCAAAAATAAAACAAATAGATGGCTAGCTTTTTGGAAAGCCAATGAATATAAACAAACAGGCTTGTCAGCATCTGGAAGGAAGAAGCTGATAGAATTTGCTAAACCTATAAACAAGTAAATCTTTGCTTAAGCCTTGAATGTGCCATTAATTAAACAGTTTTATTGTGCAGTTGATTTTTTAGAAAGAAAAGAGAAAAAGAAACACCTTCCTTTATGTGAACAGGTATATAAAGAATGGATTATCCAATTTCAGCTCAATGTCAGCAAGTTTGAGCCAGATCCTGCAGAAATGCAATGTGTCCCTTAACTGTCTATCAGGGAGAGAAAAAGGCTTCTACATTTTCATAAAGAAACAAACAAGGGAGAGAACATAGTTGCTAGAGATTCTAGTTAGAAAAGAAATTCAGGATCTTGATAAAATTTAGAATTCTCTGTCATTCTTTAGTCTTCTTTTTCCTAGACTTTTAGTGGCCCATCAGTCTCTAAATTGAGCACTCCAGCTATAAAGATAGAGCAGAGGAGATCTTCACTGAAGAAAAAGAACATAAAAATAGAAAACATGGTCTTAGGTCATTAGAGGAAGCAGCAGTATAAACCTTTTGGAGTCTCAGAGTTGTAAAGGTGAAAGATCTTCCTTTGAGAAGAAAGTTGTAGAGCACCATGTTCAAGAATGGCAGCAGCCTAGGGAAACTGTTCCAAAATGGCACCTTAGGGAAGTTACTCAAAAATATCATGCAGG
>PVIC010031529.1:11354-21370 GCA_004025085.1 Thryonomys swinderianus | reverse complement strand
TTTTTTTTTTTTTTTTTTTTTTTTTTTTTTTTTTTTTTTTTTTTTTTTTTTTTTGTCAGCTCTGTCTTGATTCACAGAGCTCTTCTTTTCTCTTTGCTAAATTGTTTACTAGGTGTCTGGACTACAGGTCTTGGAAAGGCTGTGCTGCTCTTCACCAGTTTTCAATGATTGGCAGTTGATTTTTTTTTTTTTTTGAGACAGAGTCTTGCTTTGTAGTTCAGGCTGGCTCTGAGCTCAGGCAGTTGATTCTTAATGCTTATTAGCTGAATGTGTTTAACTAGTACTTGATAATAGTAAATATTTTACCTATAAAAGATGAACAAATTTAATAAGAAATTTACATCCTAACAAGTTAAATAGTTGTAGTTATTCCTTGAGTGTAACATTAAAGTATACACTTAATTAAAAACTTGCTCTATGAAAATAAAAATTGATCCCCACACCTTTGATTCTACTTTCTTATTAGAATTAACCACTATAATTTATCTTCTCACATTTATGGTTTATCCATATATGGATGTACATTTATTTTGTAAATTAATACCTGTGAATAATGCTATATAAGATTCTCATGTTTATTTTTCAATTACATTATCTTATAGATCTCCCAATTTTAGCAGATGTAATATTGTCTCATTTTGTCATAATAACCAAACATTCTATGGTATAAATGTTATTGCCATATATTTAAATAAATTCCACATTTATGAGCATTTACTTTTTTTTCAGGTTTTGCTGCAGCAAATATCCATGTTTAAATAAACATGTTCTAGAAGTGCTAAGTTGCTAACAATGGAATTACTAGATTCCAACAGATACACACACCTCTACATGTGTACTTAATTTTCATTAATGATTTTGTACTAATCTTGAAAAATCTTATCAGTTCTCTTCCAAATACTTGAGTATATCTTTCTAGATTAACACTGGGTATTAATAGTATTTTAAAATTTGTTATGGTCTTTAAAAATCATATCAGTTCTCTTCCAAGTACTTGAGTACCTATATGTCTAGATTAATATTGGGTATTAGTGTTTTAAATTTTGTTAAGTGATAGGAAGAATTTTTTTTTTTTTTTTGAGACAGGGTCTCGCTTTGTAGTTCAGGCTGGCCCTGAGCTTACTATGTAGCCCAGGCAAGCCTCAAACTCAGCAATCCTCCTGTCTCCGCCTCCCAAGTGCTGGGCACTGTGGTATGTGGTATTGATTGCTAGTGGGCGTGAGTCACCATGCCCAGCATTGTATGTGGTTACCGGGGATCAAACTCAGGACCTTGCGTTGCGAGACAGGCACCAGAACCACTGAGCTAAATCTCTGGCCCAGGAAGAAATATTTTAATTTTAACATTTCAAATTATGAGTGAAGAATGTACCTTTTTATATATTTATTACTCATTTATAAACATATTTTTAACTACTCAGGAATATATACACATATGCACATGCATCTGGCACTTGGATCCATAATTACATTTCAGCAATTGACCTGACATGTACAAGTATATACATGAATCTCTTTTTACATGGACTGTAAGTTTTTATTGGAAAAAGTTACTTAATTCTCAAGTTCTAGCCATTTTAGATTATAGGGTTATAAAGATTGTTAGCATTCTCATAAACTGATAATTTTGATGTATTGGCTAATATTGTACATTTTCTTTGTAAATTTTTTCTTCTCAGATATTAAAACTTAAGACATTTTGCTTCTTTAATTTTGAATTTATGGTACATTATGTGTATAAAATCATGATCTGCCTTTTATTTAGGGACATGTAGCATATATAATATGAAAGTGAATTTCTCCTAACAGATAAGACTGTTTTGTTGTGAGTCAGTTGTAGCATGTATTGCAATGAAAAACCAGTTATGGCCGGGCGTGGTGGCTCACGCTTGTCATCCCAGCACTCGGGAGGCAGAGGCAGGAGGATTGCTGAGTTTGAGGCTTGCCTGGGCTCCATAGTGAGCTCAGAGCCAGCCTGAACTACAAAGCGAGACCCTGTCTCAAAAAAAAAAAACAAACAAAAAAAAACCAGTTATGGCCCTTTTGTATATTAAAGTTGTATTTCTATTACCTGGTAGAATCTTTGTACATTTGGATGCTAATTTCTTTCTAATAAAATTTAATATGTAAATAATCTTAAATATGTAATACCCATGTCAAGCATTTTAATGTCCATCACATTAAAAAAGTAGCCATATAATCATTTACTTATTTAACTGTAAAATTAAAATAATCACCATATGTACTTAAAAAACTGAAAATGGGGGCAGAGATTTAGCTCAGTGGTTTTGGCTCCTGGCCAACAAGCACAAGGTCTGAGTTTGATCCCCATGACATTTTAATTTTATCTAGTTATATTAATTTTCTTTTGCTTCTTAAAAAGATCTTTTGTTTTTCATTGTTCATTTGATTTTGAAATTTTACATCTTTCATTCCTCCATCCCCTCCATCTTTACTATTACTATTAAGTTTTTTTTGTTTTGTTTTGTTTTGTTTTTTTTTTTTGCTTTTTGGAGACAGGGTCTTGCTTTGTAGTTCAGGCTGGCCCTGAGCTCACTATGGTACCCAGGCAAGCCACTGCGAACTCAGCAATCCTCCCGTCTCTGCCTCCCGAGTGCTGGGATTACAGGCGTGAGCCACCACACCCAGCATTATATGTGGTAACCGGGGATCGAACTCAGGTCCTTACGCTTGCGAGGCAGGCGCCGGAACCACTGAGCTAACCCTCCGGCCCACTATTAAGTTTTTTAATCGGTTGACTTTATGCTATTATTGTTGAATTTTTTTCTGTTGTTAATTGATTGTGGCATGAGTAGATATTCCCATATGTAAATATTGGTTTGTATAACTACAATGTTACAGATTTCTTTTTTATTGTTAAGGGTTGGACAGTGGTAACTGTTTGTTCTTATGTCAATATCTCGTTCATATTTGAGTTTATTGTTGCTGATTTTATTGCTATTGCCAAAACAACATAGTTGTTGCTCTTAATTGGTTTTCTCTCTATCCCAGTGTCTGTTTTGTCTTGTGTCACCAACAGAAGATCTTGCTTTGTAGTTCAGGCTGGCCCTGAGCTCACTATGTAGCCCAGGCAAGCCTCAAACTCACAACAGTCCTCCTACCTCTGCCTCCCAAGTGCTGGGATTATAGGCGTAAACCACCACACCCAGCCCCACTTCATACTTTTGAGTAGTATTAAAACCATGCATCTGAAATCTTAATCTAGTTTCCTGTATTAATAACTGTATTTATGATGGAATATTTTACTCGTAGGACATTGTAAAACAAACAGCACATGCATAATAGTATTAAAATATTTGCATATATGCAATATATATGCATAATATATGCATAATATTAAAAATTCAGTATTATTGGCTTCAGCATTATTGGCTTCAGTATTTATTAGGTTAAATTCTGTATAATTTAGGATAAAGGGAATTTATAAAAATAATTGAGGATTTGTTTTGAAATATAATAGTAGATGATCATTGAACAAAATATCAGTATCTTAAATGTTTGATGTTGTTTTTAATTTTAATTTTTGTGGTCCCTCTTTTAAAGAATGCTACACTGCAAGCAGAGAAGCAAGCATTGAAAACTCAACTGAAGCAGCTTGAAACACAGAATAATAATTTGCAGGCTCAGATTCTTGCACTTCAGAGGCAGACAGTGTCATTACAGGAACAGAATACCACTCTTCAAACACAGAATGCCAAGCTTCAGGTTGTAATGTAATATTTTGGGGACATACCAAACTCTTGAATTCTCATTAAAATAAGGGAGGCTCGCTTTATAAATATTCTCAGTGAGTGAATTTAATGATAAGTTGAAATAAATGAAAATTTTTTACCTTCTTGCAAAACTGCCAATTTTAGCATTAGAGCTTCTAAATATTAATGAAGTCACCTAAAGACATAGAAATTCCATCATTTTAAGAAACTGATTCTAGTTAATCAGAAGCCCTTTGCTTTAGAGTTGCAACATTTATTGCATTATTATTTACTGCATTATTATTTAACATTTATTGCAACATTATTATTCCATATTTACTGGGGTTTTTTTGATTTGTTTTGTTTTGTTTTGTTTTTGAGACAGGGTCTCACTTTGTAGTTCAGGCTGGCCCTCAGCTCACTATGTAGCCCAGGCAAGCCTGGAACTCAGCAATCCTCCTGCCTCTGCCTCCCGAGTGCTGGGATGACAGGCGTGAGCCACCATGCCCGGCACTGTGGTATGTGGTATTGATGGCTGGTGTGTATTGTATGTGGTTACCAAGATCAAACTCAGGGCCTTGCGCTTGCGAGGCAGGTGCTGGAACCACTGAGCTAAATCTCCGGCCCAATATTTACTGGTTTCTTAACAATTAGTGGGAATTTTGTGATTATTCTGGTTCCTAGTTCTAAGAATCTTTCACTTAGGAAAACTGACAGTGTCTTTATTAAATAGAACAATGTTAGCAGGGGAAAGTGCAGTCTCTCCAAACTCTTGAAGTGTAGAGACATATTCCTTCTCTGAATTTAAAAGGGTTTTTTTGTTTCTCTTTTCTAGGTAGTAGAGCAAAGACTAATATAATTTGAACTTGAAAAATTTTCCAACTATGATTTTGTGCCAATTCCCAAATACTAAGAATGATAAACTAGTATTTTAAATTGTTTACTATGTCAGTAGTGATTACCTTCATTTAAAGCAAAGTCAACCCCAAACATATATTATGTGTATAGGTAAATATGTGTATGTAGTATTTCCAAAAATTAAATGATCACCTTCTTTGGAAAAGTAAAATCCAAATTTTCCAATATACTGTGAATAAACCTATTACCTCATTAAAGTTTCCTTAAATTATTAAACCCTTTTTAAAAAATAGAACAATATGAACAATTTATCTTCTGTCTGTTACTGTGTTATTTTTACAGGTTGAAAATTCCACCCTTAATTCCCAGAGTACTTCACTTATGAACCAGAATGCACAACTCCTAATTCAACAGTCTTCCTTAGAAAATGAGAATGAATCTATTATCAAAGCACAAGAAGACCTGAAATCTCTCTATGATTCCCTTATCAAAGATCATGAAAAGTTGGAACTTCTTCATGAAAGGCAGGCCTCAGAGTATGAATCTCTCATCTCTAAACATGGAACTCTAAAGTCTGCCCACAAAAATCTTGAGGCAGAACATAAAGATCTGGAAGACCGGTAATTTATTATATTTTGTGATGTTGTTAATTTAAAACAAATTTTCTTCAGGTACTAAAATAAATGTTATATGTTAAATACATCTCAGGCAATTTATGATGAAAATTTATATAAATTCATGTGCTTAGTGGCATATGTATTAATCACTTTTGTCTCCTGTACTTCTAAAATTTTTTGAAAATATTATAATCTCATAATTCTCTTTCCTCAGTTACAATCAGTTATTAAAACAGAAGGGACAATTGGAAGATCTGGAAAAAATGCTCAAAGTAGAGCAGGAAAAAATGCTGCTTGAAAATAAAAAACATGAAACAGTAGCTGCAGAATACAAGAAACTTTGTGGTGAAAATGATAGGTAACAAATGTTTACATGCCTTAATTATGTATTCCTTATACCTGAAATACATGCTATCCCTAAGGTACCAACTCTAATTTTGAATGCAATTTTTTAAAATAAAGTATAATATATTTGATATAATTCCTTTTAAAAACAATTTTTTAACCCAGAGTAGTAATAAAGTTATGCCATTAGAGAATCAAACAAAAACCTAGTTCTCCTGTTCTCTTAAATTACTCCTCTTCTGTTGAGTTTTTTTTGTTGTTGTTTTTTTGTGTTTTTTTTGAGACAGGGTCTCACTTCGTAGTTCAGGCTGGCTCTGAGCTCACTATGGAGCCCAGGCAAGCCTCGAACTCAGCAGTCCTCCTGCCTCTGCCTCCCAAGTGTTGGGATCACAGGTGTGAGCCACCATGCCCTGCGTTGTTGTATGTGATACTGATTACCGGTGGGCATGAGCCATCACGCCTTATTGTTGTATGCGGTTACCAGGGATCAAGCCAGGGCCCTTGTGCTTGCTAAGCAGGTGCCAGAACCACTGAGCTAAATCTCCAGCCCTATGTTCAGTTCATTTTTTAAGTTATATTACTTATCAGAATTTGTATACCTGATGACTTTTTTATTCATTATGTTTATTGCACATTTTAGGTATACCTTATGT
Source organism: Thryonomys swinderianus (assembly GCA_004025085.1). Taxonomy (NCBI): domain Eukaryota; kingdom Metazoa; phylum Chordata; class Mammalia; order Rodentia; family Thryonomyidae; genus Thryonomys; species Thryonomys swinderianus. Next base: position 15,185 of record PVIC010031529.1, on the reverse strand, counting down.
TCACACATTTATGTACTTTATCAACAAAGAATGTAATTGACCCTAATTGTCTTTCACTAGTGTAATGTCCTAATTCTTGTCTTTTGAAACTGCTATAAATGAACAGTCTAATAATTTCCAGGCTAATTTATTTACAACTAAAGGTTTACTTTTCTTATGCATTAATGGTCTTAATTATCAAGACAGTTATATATTTTTTTGTTTTGTTTTGTTTTGTTTTGAGACAGGATCTCGCTTTGTAGTTCAGGCTGACCCTGAGCTCACTATGCAGCCCAGGCAAGCCTTGAACTCAGCAATCCTCCTGCCTCTGCCTCCCAAGTGCTGGGATTACAGGCATGAGCCACCACGCCCAGCAAGACAGTTATATATTAATGGAAAGCCTTGAGAAATCAGAAACTGCTCAGTTAGAATTGTGCTCATTGAATTTATAATTTGGCATTAAAGTTTTAAAGGACAGTATAAAAAAACTCAGCTCTTTAGCTTTTACCAGGGAGATATTAAGGCCTTTATTATCTCTCTTTGTATTATCTGTTCTCCCCACTCCTGTGAAGCATCAGTTGGAAAATTTTTTATTGTCATGGCTATTGATCTGATATGTAGCTAAGTATATGATTGAGGTCTTAACTAGTGGCATTCATTCATTGATTCAGCCTGTTTACTGTATGTTTCTGGTTTGGCAATTTTGGGTTTGTTTTTGTTGTTGTTTGTTTATCTTTTAGACAGGGTCTCACTTTGTCCTTCAGGCTGGGCCTGAGCTCACAATGTAGCATAGGCAAGCCTCAAACTCAGCAATCCTCCTGCCTCCCTTTGTGAATGCTGGAATTATAGGTGTGAGCCACCACATCCGGCATGTTGGTGTGTAGTTCAGATTGCTTGCTGGTGGGTGTGAATCACCACACCCAGTATTGGTGTATGTGGTTACCTAGATTGAACCAGGGATCTTTTTTTTTTAATTCTTTATTGGTACATTTTATATACAGCTCACAATCACACACAACTTTGGGGAATTTGTACCAGTATATAACACACGTGAATTCTCATTTTTACCCACGTCCCTACCCATCCACAACCCCCCACTCCTTATATACATGCTCTTTCATTTTCTTTCCGAATCATATTTATTATTTCCCCTCATTACATTCCTACACCAAATTCCCTCTGGATATTTCCTATTTTACAAAAATTATCATACATTCTAGAACACATTTACAACCACAGATTCTCATATCAAAGATAAGATCTGGTATTTGCATATCTGTGATCTATTTATTTCACCTATTATTGTGTCCTCCAGGTGTACCCATTTGCATATAAATGAATGAAACTTGTCATTCTTTATGGCAGAGTAATACTCCAATTTATTTTAAAAACCACATCTTCTTTATCCAGTCTCCAGTTGATGGGCATTAGGGTTGTTTCCAAAATTGGGCTATCGTGAACTGAGCTGCTATGAACAAGGGTGTACATATGTCTTTCCAATGTGATTTTTTAAATTCCTTTGAGTATATTCCTAGCAGGGGAATAGCAGGGTCATGTGGGACCTCTAGTCCTAATTTTCTCAGGAATCTCCACACTGATCTCCACAATGGTTGCATAAGTCTGCAATCCCACCAACAGTAGAGAAGTGTTCCTTTTTCCCCTGCAGCCTCACCAGCATTTATTGCTTATTGATTTCACAGTAGTAGCCATTCTTTGGTGAGTGATTCTCTATATTGAAGATCCTAAAAACTCAACCAAAAGACTGCTAGACTTAATCACCAAATTTAGTAGTTTTGCTGGATACAAGGTCAATGCTCAAAAATTAACAGCCTTTTTAGACACAAACAGACTCACTGAAAGAGAAATGGGGGAGTCAATCCCTTTCACAATAGCACCCAGAAAAATGAAATATCTAGGAATCAACCTAACAAAGGAGGTGAAAGACCTCTACTCCGAAAACTATAGGACTCTGAAAAAGGAGATAGAAAAGGCTATCAGAAAGTGGAAAGACATCCTTTGTTCCTGGGTAGGGAGAACCAACATGGTCAAAATGGCTATAATCCCATAACTACTGTATAGATTCAATACAATTCCAATTGAAATTCCAACACCATACTTCACAGAGCTAGAAAAAAATCATCCAAAAATTCATCTGGAACCACAAGAAACCTAGAATAGCAACAGCAATTCTAAGCAACCAGGACATGGCAGGGGGTATTACAATCCCCAACTTAAAACTGTACTATAAAGCCACTGTGATAAAAACTGCATGATACTGGCAAAGTAACAGACCCGAGGACCAGTGGAATAGGTTAGAAGATTCAGAAACAACCCCAGATACACTAAGCCACCTTTTCTTTGACAAAGGAGCCAAACATCCTCAATGGAGGAAAGACAGCCTCTTTAACAAATGGGGCTGGAAAAATTGGCTTTAACCTGCCAAAAACTAAAGCTAGACCTATCTCTTTCACCATGTGCAAAACTAAAATGACATTGGATTCGAGACAAACATTAAAACAGAAACAATAAACCTGCTGCAAAACAGGTTAGGTAAAATTCTTGGAGACATTGGCTTTATGAATAAAACCTCTATAGCACAAAAACTAGCAGAAAGAACCAACAAATGAGATCTCATCCTACTAAAAAGCTTCTGCACAGCCGGGCATGGTGGCTCACGCCTGTAATCCCAGCACTCGGGTGGCAGAGACAGGTGGATTGCTGAGTTCGAGGCTTGCCTGGACTACATAGTGAGTTCAGAGCCAGCCTGAACTACAAAGCGAGACCCTGTCTCAAAAAAAAAAAAAATGCTTCTACACAGCAAAAGAAACCACTGTCACCTCTAAAAGACAACCAACAACATGGGAAAAAAAATCTTTATTAGCTATTTGTCAGACAAAGGGCTACTATGTACAATATGTAAAGAACTTAAATCAGTCCCCCCAAGTTTAAAGACCCAGTTCAAAAATGGGTATCTGAAATGGACACTTCTCAGAGGCAGAAGTCTAAACAGCCATGAACCAGGGAACTTTTGTTTGCTAGGCAAGCACCAGAACCACTGAGCTAAATCCCCGGCCCTTTTGGTTTTCTTTTTAACCAAATCTTGATTAAAAAATAATAATCATGAATTTTATAAACTGACAAATTCTTAGACTGTCAGATGCTCTCAATAGGGACAGTCATGGGGCTGGAGATTTAGCTCAGTGGTTCCAGTGTCTGTCTAGCAAGGGAAAGGTCCCTGGTTCAATCCCAGGTAATCATATACAGTACCAGGCATGGTGACTCACACCCACCAACAATCAGTACCATACACCACAGTGCTGGTCATGGTGTCTCACAGCTGTAATCCCAGCACTCAGGAGGCAAAGGCAGCTAGGATTGCTGAGTTTGAGGCTTGCCTGGGCTACATAGTGAGCTCAGGGCCAGCCTGAACTACAAAGTGAGACCCTGTCTCAAAAAAAAAAAAAAAAAAAAAGACAGTCATGAACAAAAATTTGTTTGATTTGGCTGCTCACTTTTCAGTGAGTTCCTGAATTGAGTGCTACATAGAGATTAGCAAATGACAGTACAGGTAGCCAAATCCAGCTTGCTGTCTCTTTCAGTATAACCCCAAAATAAGACAAATTTTTATATTTTAAAGGATTAGTGAGATGGGAGGAAATGAGCATACCAACAGACTGTTGAGGTCCACAGAGCCTTATGTACACATTCTCTTATCCTTTATAAAAGTTTATTAGTTCCTGTTCTTAGAAATCAATGAACTTTGCTTGTTTTGAAAGTAAATCTTGGAAACAAAAAGCAGTAGCTTCAGTTTTTTTTTTTTTTTTTTTTTTTTTTTTTTTTTTTTTTTTTTTT
>PVIC010031529.1:0-11254 GCA_004025085.1 Thryonomys swinderianus | reverse complement strand
AAAATTTAGTTAAACATGTGTCAGTTATCAGCCAGCACAGTGAGTTACTATTTCATACTGCATTTATTTATTCTCTTGATCTCATCTTTGTTTCATGTTGAATTTTAGAATCTGAATTTTCTATTAAATCAACACTGAACTGGTCTCTTCTTTCATCCTTTAATCAAAAACGGGTCCTTACCCCCAGGCCTGGGACCTGATACTGGTCTGTGGCCTGGTAGGAGCCAGTCTGCATAGCAGGAGGTGAGCAGCAGGCAAGTCAGCAAAGCTTCTGTCTGCATTTACAGCACCTCTGTGTTGCTTCTGTTTACTGCCTGGCTCCGCCTCCTGTCGGATCCTCAGAGGTATTAGATCCTCAAAGGAACAGGAACTCTACTGTGAAATGTTGAGACAAAGGATCTGGTTACACAATCCTTATGAGAATCTAATGTAATAATAATTAAAATAAAATGCATAATAAGAGCCCAGGGATTTAGCTCAATGGTACCATGCCTGCCTCAAAGCACAAGGTCCAGAGTTTGATCCCCAGTTTGGAAAATTTTAAAAAGTACAATAAGCTGGGCGTGGTAGCTCACGCCTGTAATCCCAGCACTCGGGAGGCAGAGACAGGAGGATTGCTGAGTTCGAAGCTTGCCTGGGCTACATAGTGAGCTCAGTGCCAGCCTGAACTACAAATCGAGAACGTCTCAAAAAAAAAAAAAAAGTACAACAAATGATTTTTGTTTTTTGTTTTTTGTTTTTTTGAGACAGGGTCTCGCTTTGTAGTTCAGGCTGGCTCTGAGCTCACTATGTAGCCCAGGCAAGCCTTGAACTCAGCAATCCTTTTGCCTCTGCCTCCCGAGTGCTGGGATTACAGGTGAGCCACCACACCTGGCACTTGTGGTATGTGGTATTGATTGCTGGTGGGTATGAGTCACCATGCCCAGCATTGTATGTGGTTACCGGGATTGAACTGAGGACCTTGCGCTTGCGAGGCAGGCACTGAAACCACTGAGCTAAATCTCCGGCCCCAAATGTAATATGTTTTAATAATCCCAAAACCACTCCCCACCCTTCCTAGTCTTTGGAAAAATTGTGGTCAGTGAAGCCAGTCCATGGTGCCACAACGACTGGGGACAGCTGATCTAAAAATTTTATTAATACTTTAAATTTACATGGTAAATTTGTATTTTTATTTCTTCAACATTTTAAAGCTAAATTCTTTTCTAGAGAAAGGTATTTAGAATTTTTTAAATCCAGTTTTCACAGAAATGAAACATTCTTAAGATTTGTAACTAATAATCTTTTTATTCTCTAAGTATATCTGAGTGTTACAGCAGTTTCACATTATGAAGATGTAACTAAAGCAATTAAGAGAGTCTAACTATGTTTGTATCATTGCTTCCAACTATAGGTTGAATCACACCTATAGTCAGCTTTTAAAAGAGACTGAAGCTTTACAAACTGACCATAAAAACTTGAAAAGTCTCCTAAACAATTCTAAACTGGAACAAACAAGATTAGAAGCTGAATTTTCAAAGCTAAAGGAACAATACCAGCAACTGGATATCACATCCACAAAGCTGAATAACCAGTGTGAGGTAAGCTTTAATGAGTTTCAGTTACTATTCCCTCCTGTACTATGAAGACATATCTAAAAAGTAAATAATAACAGCAGTTGTCATATATTTTAACGGGGTGCTTCTAAAAGGCTTGATCATGGATCATTGAGATTCATGACTCAAAAACTATCACTAATTTCATCTTTTTTTTTTTTTTTTTTTTTTGAGACAGGGTCTTGCTTTGTAGTTCAGGCTGGCCCTGAGCTCACTATGTAGCCCAGGCAAGCCTCGAACTCAGCAATCCTCCTGCCTCTGCCTCCCAAGTGCTGGGATAACAGGCGTGAGCCACCATGCCTGGCATTGTGGTAGGCAGTGTTGATTGCTGGTGGGCGTGAGTCTCCACGCCCAGCATTATATGTGGTTACCGGGGATCGAACTCAGGACCTCGTGCTTGCGAGGCAGGCACCAGAACCCTTGAGCTAACCCTCCAGCCCATCATCATTTTTTAACTGTAGTTTAAATTTATATACCTAGATACTTCAAAAACTATAAAATTATTTGCTTCTTTAATGAAAATACTTAAGTATGTAATGTGAAATTGTAAGCCAATAGAAAAATTGATTTGAAAGCATATACTTTACCCAACAAAACTCAGAAAGTCCAGAGCATTTATTCTAACAATGATTCATAAAAGTCTAAATAAAATAGGGTTAAGATGGTATACTTGGGGCCAGGGATACAGCTCAGTGGCACCATGCCTGCCTGGCAGGCACAAGGTATTGCTATTGATCCCCAGTACTGGAGGAAAAAAAAGATGATATACTTCTGGAATGGTTGAGGTACATAGTAAATAAGCTACTCAAAGAAACAGTAAAGCCTGTCTGGCACATGCAAAGGCCTGAGTTTGATCCCTGGTACCAAAAAGAAAAGAAAAAAAAAAAAACAAGAAAATTGCTCAGAAATGTCAAAAACAACCATTCTAGGCACCTAAGATTGAAGCTAAAAGATATTTAAGGCATGAAAGAAAAAGGCATTAAAGCCATTAAAAAGTATTCAACTTTGGGAGTAACTATGTTTGTCTGAGATATTTTATATTTTGACTTCTCTTCTCCCTCTTCCCCATGGTTCAAATACCTAGACATTCTGACAGAGCATGGGGCAAGCTTTAAAACCCAGCAGTTTTGCTGCTGGAGTAGACTGACTTATTTGGAGCAGAGCACAGAAAAGCCTCGTGACAGCCCCGTGTGGCGGCACATGCCTGTAATCCTACTAACCTGAGAAGATGAGGCTGGAAGATCTTAAGTTTGAGCCCAGTCTGGGTAATTTAATGGCTTAGCAAGACTGTCAAAGTGAAAAATAAAAAAGGGCTGAGGATGTAGCTCAGTGAGCCCTGACTACCTACTCATCTCTAGTTGACTATCACAGTATGGTTCAAATGTTAACTCTTGGGCAGTCATGTAATGGTAGGATATAGAGAAGGTTGAAAAAATAATTTACAGTGTATGAGGTCAGGAGGTTAGCACAATACTATCTCCGGAATATAATTAATGTTTTGTTTCTTGATTAAGTGCTGATTTAATGTGTTAACTTTGAGATAATTCACTTAGCTGTATGTACACTTAAATTTTTCTTTTTCTGAATATATAGATTTATATATATATATTTATGTATGTCTCATCAGTTATCTTTTGACATAACAGTTATCTGTAAAAAGCAGAGGTGATGAGTATTCTAGAGTGTGTGGATTGGTGAAGGAATGTGCTGATCCACCTCACTGATGAGTAGGCTCAGAGTTTCCTTCCGCATCTGAAGTTAACTCCTCCTCCCTCCTAAGAGAGTTCCAACTGGAAATCCACAGAACCTTTTGAGGCCTGTGCTGGTAATCCCCAGCCCAACAATCTATAATTATACCCAACACAGTACATTGACAATTTTGAATCTAGATAATTGTTTAGTTATTCATACTATCATTTTTCTGCTTCTTTTGTACCTTTTGAGAATTTTCCAAAAAGTGCCCCCTTTTGGGGGAGAGAGAGAAGAGTAATGGTTGTGAAGGATATTGCGTGGTTTTTTTCTTTTTAATACTATTTACATGTATATATAAAATATTTTATATATTTATATATATATATTTTTTTTTTTTGAGAGAAGGTCTTGCTTTGTAGTTCAGGCTGGCCCTGAGCTCACTATGTAGCCCAGGCAAGCCTCGAACTCAGCAATCCTCCTGCCTCTGCCTGTTGAGTGCTGGGATTACAGGCGTGAGTCACCACACCCGGTATTGTTGTATGTGGTTAGGGATGGAACCAGGGACCAGGCTCTGGAACCACTGAGCTAAATCCCCAGCCCAACAATATATAATTATACCCAACACAGTACATTGACAATTTTAAATCTAGATAACTGTTTAGCTATTCATAGTATCATTTTTCTGCTTCTTTTGTACCTTTTGAGAATTTTCCAAAAAGTGCCCCCTTTTGGGGGAGAGAGAGAAGAGTAATGGTTGTGAGGGATATGTATTGCGTGGTTTTTTCTTTTAATACTGTTTACATTTCTGCACTTCATTCTACACCTGCTGCATTCAAATGCTAGGCCCCAGAAATCTATTCTAAAAGTGATGCTGAATTTTTTTAATCATTGCTTTGGGCTTTTGAAATTCTCTTAAAACTTCTGGGCTGTCTAAAGCATATTTCCAGTTTCTACTAACTGCATGCAAAAAACCCAAACTTGGTAGTAATAATTACTGACTAAATTACTTGACTCTTCTTGATGAAATCTCCAATACTAAACTCAAATTTAAACTTTCTTAAAAACAGTGGTTATGGAAGAAGATTTATTAAGTGTCTACTCTGTGTATTACTTAATGTAAATTGTTTAACCCTTATAACAATCTTGGTGAGTTAATTACAAAATTAATTTAAAAATTAATCATTTATATATTTGAGATTTATATGTCCCAACATTTCTTAGACATTTAAATAGAAAGAGATTTGAACCTAGTTTTTTTGATAATTAAATTGTACAAATGTGAAGATAGAAAACAGTATATTTGAAACTCAGTATTTTATTTTATATTTAAGACTCAGTTTGTGGGAATTTTTTTTTTTTTTTTGAGACAGGGTCTCGCTTTGTAGTTCAGGCTGGCTCTGAGCTCACTATGTAGCCTAGGCAAGCTTCGAACTCAGCAATCCTCCTGTCTCTGCCTCCAGAGTGCTGGGATTACAGGCATGAGCCACCACGCCTGGCACTGTGGTATGTGGTATTGATTGCTGGTGGGTGTGAGTCTCCACGCACAGCATTGTATGTGGTTACCGGGGATCAAACTCAGGACCTTGCGCTTGCGAGGCAGGCGGCGGAACCGCTGAGCTAACCCTCCGGGCCTGTTTGTGGGAATTTTAGAAGTATCTGTGTAATATAATGCTGGGCGTGGAGACATGCCCACCAACAATCAACACCGCATACCACCATGCAGGACGTGGTGGCTCACGCCTGTAATCCCAGCACTCAGGAGGCAGAGACAAGAGGATTGCTGAGTTCGCGGCAGCTTGCCTGGGCACCATAGTGAGCTCAGGGCCAGCCTGAACTACAACGCGAGACCCTGTCTCAAAAAAAAAAAAAAAAAAAGTATGTGTGTAAAGCATGTAACCCAATGTTATTTTCATCACTAAAATAATAATTCAAATTTGGACCAAAGTATAGTCATCTCATTGTTTAAACAGTAGAAGACTTAAATATTTATGAAATGCTTTGTATGTTTTGAATTATTTATTTTAAATGTGAATTTTAAAAATAGATTTTATATTTAAACAGCTGCTCAGCCAACTTAAAGGAAATTTGGAAGAAGAAAATAGACATCTACTAGATCAAATTCAGACATTAATGCTACAAAACAGAACATTGTTGGAACAGAATATGGAAAGCAAGGATCTTTTTCACGTTGAACAAAGACAGTACATGTAGGTAACAAATACTTTGCACTCTGAAATAGTAATCGTGATGCTATCATTGCCATACTCAGTGAAATTCATGTTCATTTTTCTTGATTTTCAGTGTCATTATTTCAATATGTGCTCATATTATAGGCACTGTGCTAATAAACCAGAAATAGTAACATGAAAACACAAGTGCTGCTCTAAAAGATTCAGTAATGTAGGGCTGGAGATTTAGCTCAGTAGTTTCAGTGCCTGCCTAGCAAGCGCAAGGTCCCTGGTTCGATCCCGGTAACCACATACAACAATTCTGGGCATGGTAACTCATGCCCACCAGCAGTCAGTACCACATAACACACAGTGCTGGGCGTGGTGGCTTATGCCTATAATCCCAGCACTCAGGAGGCAGAGGCAGGAAGATTGCTGAGTTTGAGGTTTGCCTGGGCTACATAGTGAGCTCAGGGCCAGCCTGAACAAGAAAGCGAGACCCTGTCTCAAAAAAAAAAAAAAAAGATTCAGTAATATAAAAACAATACATACAAGTAAATGTTTAAATACAGTAAGACTATAATGGAGGTATATGTAGGGAACCATAGAAATATAGCAAAAATGGGAGAAAGCGTACTTTAGTCTGGACTTTCCGAAAGTAAGAGTTCACCTGAGCTGAGACTTGAAGGTTCAGTGGGAGTTTGCTTGCGGTGGCATCCCAGACCATGAGAGCACTAAGACATAAACTTGGAGTTAACATACTATCTTGTGGTATAGTATATTACCTAAAACCAGTTATTCTTTCTGGAGCCAAACTGAAGAAGAAGAAGAAGTAGAGAAATGACTGAACAGTTAGAAACTAATTCAGAAAAGTTTTTGTATGCTGTACAATTTAGATGAGATCCAAGAACTCTGAGAGATAAAACTAGCCAGCTTAATTATTGGTAAGTTATTTCTCCATTGAGCGTATAGGAGTATGCTGAGATTCCCAAGATTTAGGCCTGAGTGCTTCAGTGGATAGTGTTTGTATTATAGCATGATTAGCCTTTACTAAATTCTCTCCTTTTCCTCACCCACTAAAATGGATATTACCAAAACGTAATAGAAATAACCAATGTTGAAATCAAACAGCTCCCAATTCATATCCCAGTTGTTCAGCTTACTAGCTGTATGGCCATAGACAAGTCATTTTATTTCTCTTATCATTAGCTTCTTTAGAAATAATCGCAGCTACTTAGGATTATCCTAAGAAACAAATGATTTTTAGACTTACTGTATATGAAACATCAGGGGTGATATGAAGCCAGAACACATAATACATTTTTCTGAGCCGTCATAATGAGGGGGTAGGAAACATTTCCTTATTAATACACGGTTTATATTTGCATTAACTTTTAAGATAAAACTCAAGGAAATTTCATCTTCATACGTGGCCACTTTGAACTATATCTTCAGCCCTTTTAGGGATATGTATTTACTCACTGGCATAAGAGGTAATTTAAATTAAATAGCAATGAAAATATATAAAGCTCTTCTTATTTTAGTTTCCTGTGCCTTAAGCATAGACATTACCCAAAGCTTTGTCATTTTTATGTTCTTATCCTGAGGCAGGGCATAGTCAAGGCATGCCTATACTCCTAGCTCTGGGAAGGCAGAGGCAGAGTATTATTTAAGGCCAACCTGGTCTACTTAGTGAGTTTAAGGCCATCCTGAGCTGATTGGCAAACACTGTCTAAAAACCAGGGTTGAGAGAAAGAGAAATATTCTGATTCATGTTAAGATTCTTGATGACATTCATGTTAAGGTTTCTTTTAGTATTGTGCCTATATAGTTGACTTCTGCAGATTGTTCTTGCCTTATTGAATTTAAGTTAAAAATACCCATCTTATATATCAGACTTTTATAGCTGGATGCCTCTTATCACATAGTTTTGGCAGAAGTGTCAGTGAATAGGTATTACAGAAAAGCTAAAAAACATAATCATGTTTCAACAGATAAAAGGAGAATAGAGTTTAGAGCTGTGGCCTTCTGTAATATGGCCATGTTTTTTTTAACCATTAAGATTTCCATAGGCTTGAGGTCCAAGTGATTGTTTAACTGTTGACATCTGTTTACAGAGCATCTTCAGGTCAATTCCTTTGTTCTCACTACCCTAATTCAGCCTTCCTACTCAACTAGACTGCCCCATCTGCATCCTGAATGTTTGTTTACCTCCAGCCTTTGTGATAATACAGTGGTACTTTGGTTCATGAGCATAATTCTTTTCCATGATTCTGGCAGCATCTGCTCCACAGTCTGGCTGCAAGCAAATTCTGTGACCAGAATCATGGAAAGAATTAAATTCATGAACCAAGGTACTATTTTCTGATCCATCATTAGATTTAAGGACCTTAAGCAAAATATTTTATATTAATTTAATAAAATCAAAATATGACTTCCTTTTGAGAAAAATCAAAACTAAGATTCAGAATGTCTGCTTCCATTCTTCTGATATTCAAGCTAAATTGCTCAATTTATTCTTTTTATCTTTTTCAGTCTGTATAGTTTGACCTTTTTCTTCATGAGGATTTCTTTGATCTTCCAAGATGAAAATATTTCCTTTTTTATAGGATCCTGTTGTACTTCACAGGACTTTATTTTGCTACTGCTAACTGCCTCACGGTTTTTTTTGTTTTTGGGGGGGGTTTTTTTTTTGCTTTTTGAGACAGGGTCTCGCTTTGTAGTTCAGGCTGGCCCTGAGCTCACTATGGTGCCCAGGCAAGCCGCCGCGAACTCAGCAATCCTCCTGTCTCTGCCTCCTGAGTGCTGGGATTACAGGCGTGAGCCACCACGCCTGGCATTGTGGTATGCGGTGTTGATTGTTGGTGGGCGTGTCTCCACACCCAGCATTATATGTGGTTACCAGGGATCAAACTCAGGTCCTTGCGCTTGTGAGGCAGGCGCCGGAACCACTGAGCTAACCCTCCGGCCCTCTCACAGTTTTTTTAAATTATCTTCATTCCTCCACTATATCATAAGTACAGCTAGTTATTACTCATCTTTATATATACTGTATATAAGATACCTGATATCTTCCTCATTGTAAATGATCACTAAATGTCTACTGAGTAAATAGTATTTTTTGGCATTGCAGGGTATTTTTTTTAAGAGATCTCACTATTCTTTGTTCTGTGATCACTGATGTTTCTATATGTAGAAAGTACTATTGAGAATATATAAATGAAACACGGAGCTGAGTACAACTGAGTGGCATTGTGGAGGTGGAGGCAGAGGCGGAGGCGGAAGATGCAGAGTTCAAAGCCAGCCTGGGCTGTATTGGCAGACCCTTTCTCAAAAAAAGCAAAGCCAGGCATGGTGGCTCACACCTGTAATCCCAGCACTCAGGAGGCAGAGACAGGAGGATTGCTGAGTTCGAGGCTTGCCTGGGCTACATAGTGAGCTGAGGGCCAGCCTGAACTACAAAGCGAGACCCTATCTCAAAAAAAAAAAAAAGCAGAGTCTAGAATGTGATAAAAGTAATACATTTATCTATTGCTGGGGCCAAGAAATTAAGTAAATTGAGCCCAGGTAATTCCACCAAAAAGGAAAAAGTTTATTTGCATAAAGATACATTATAGTAGGAATATTATTATTACATCTACAGTTTGCTTATGAGCAAACTAAATACCCAACTGTTTTTTTGCTTGTATAAAATATAATCCATAAAAGAATAGAGAAATCATTAATGTTGATATAGTGTTTAAAGCTGCTGAGAGATGTCTAAAGAATTCCTTCACAAGGTAAATTAGAGTATGGAAAATTTTTCTTCAAAGAAATCCTGTTAAAGATTTGAAACTTGAAATTCTAAATCCGATTTTTTTTTTTTTTTTTTTTAGATAGGTCTCACTTTTTTTGTAGTTCAGGCTGGCCCTGAGCTCATTATGTACCCCAGGCAAACCTTGAACTCAGCAGTCCTCCTGCCTCTGTCTCCCAAGTGCTGGGATTACAGGCGTGAGCCACCATGCCAGCCATTGTGGTATGTGGTGCTGATTGTTGATGGGTGTGAGTCACCATACCTGGTGTTTTTGTATGTGGTTACCAGGGATCAAACTAGGGACCTTGCACTTGCTAGGCAGGCACCAGAACCACTGAGCTAAATCTCCAGCCCCACTAAATCATTTTAAGTAAGTTTTAAAGTTAAAGACAAGGAAAAACATGAAAAACCCCCATTGTTAGTTTCTGGTAAACTCTTACTTGGCAATTACAGTATTTATGTTTGAGGAAGAAGTAAAATCAAAGTCACAAAGTAATTTACTATTATTCACAGCTTACACAGTATATGACACATGTTCTAAAATGTAATTTTTTTATAGTGATAAGTTAAATGAATTAAGACGTCAAAAGGAGAAATTAGAAGAGAAAATTATGGATCAGTACAAATTTTATGACCCATCTCCTCCTCGAAGGTACCATTAATCAAATTCTATGAATTTTTATCTTTAAAAAGTTATGTTATTTCTAGTATTGTAAAAACTTCTGATTTTGTGGAAGATGTATGTGTTGAATTTTAGATTAAGAATTTTTAAAATTATTCTGTTAGGAGAGGCAACTGGATTACTCTCAAAATGAGAAAATTGATAAAGTCCAAGAAGGATATTAATCGAGAACGTCAGAAATCTCTAACATTAACACCTACCCGCTCAGACTCCAGTGAAGGATTTCTTCAGCTGCCTCATCAAGATAGTCAAGATAGTTCTTCAGTAGGGTCAAATTCTTTAGAAGATGGCCAAACCCTGGGGACCAAGAAAAGCAGCAGTGAGTGCTTAAACTCTTTAATAAACACAGTTATCAATTCAGAATCCTTTTTAATATTTCTTTAACATATTTAGTATTTTTTTATTTGACAAATATTTCTTTCAAGTCCTTTGGGGGAACTGTCTGATAAGTGACATTTATTTTTAATTCTGTATGATTATAAAATTAATTGCACATTGCAATAGTACGCAGCCACAATTTTCTGAGACATATTATTCACATAGATAGACTTATTTGGCCAGGAAGGTAAATATTCTACATGATTGAAATAAAAGCCAGACTACCAGACCTTTTACCTTTGCTTTATACTACACATGATGATCATAAAAAGCAAATGACAAACATGTCTTCAGATTTCACTTTCATAAATACCTATACATCAATAAAAATAATACTTTATAATGTACTTTGTTATCATTGGAGCAAAGTTATACTGGGGAAGTAAAGGGAAAATGGTATTATTAAATTGTCTTAGCAAATAAAGGTTGAGAAAATTATTGAAGGAATGCTTAGTGAAGTTTTAATTCAAGTGAAAAGGAAATGTGGAGATGTAAGTTAGTATATAAACTTGTGATATAATTTTTTTGTAAATTAGAAGTACCTCATTATAAAAGGCCCTATAATACTCTGGTTTCTCTTCAGATCGTATAAATCTTTCGCCTTTTACTAAAAGGCCCTATATTATTTTTAACTATTTCATTCCTAATGTGCTTGCTTAGCTGAACAGCAAGAACAAAGTAAAAACTAAAAAAATGCACTTCAAGAGAAAGAGTTCAATACTAAGTGCTTTGAAGATGCCCAAGAAGTTATCAGTATTTTGTTTCGTTTTTTGAGACAGGGTCTCACTTTGTAGTTCAGGCTGGCCCTGTGCTCACTATGTAGCCCAGGCAAGCCTCAAACTCAGCAATCCTCCTGTCTCTGCCTCCTGAGTGCTGGGATTATAGGCTTGAGCCACCACGCCCGGCAGTTATCAGTATTTTTTTTTTTTTTTTTTTTTTTTTTTTT
>PVIC010031528.1:0-21274 GCA_004025085.1 Thryonomys swinderianus | reverse complement strand
TTTTTTTTTTTTTTTTTTTTTGAGACAGGGTCTTGCTTTGTAGTTCAGGTTGGCTCTGAGCTCACTATGTAGCCCAGGCAAGCCGTGAACTCAGCAATCCGCCTGTCTCTGCCTCCCAAGTGCTGGGATTACAGGCGTGAGCCACCACGCCCGGCACTGTGGTATGTAGTATTGATTGTTGTTGGGCATGAGTCTCCACGCCCAGCATTGTATGTGGATTCCGGGGATCGAACTCAGGACCTTGCGCTTGCCAGGCAGGCGCCGGAACCACTGAGCTAACCCTCCAGCCCCAGCCCTTTTTTTTTTTGACACAGGGTCTCGCTTTTTGTAGTTCAGGCTGGCTCTGAGTTCACTATGTAGTCCAGGCAAACCTTGAACTCAGCAATCCTCCTGCCTCTGCCTCCCGCTGGGATGACAGGCATGAGCCACCACGCCCAGCACTGTGGTATGTGGGATTGATGGCTGGTGGGCATGAGTCTCCATGCCCAGCATTGTATGTGGTTAGCAGGGATCAAACTCAGGACCTTACGAGGCAGGCACCGGAACCACTGAGCTAACCCTCCAGCCCAGATTTCTTATTTTGAGACAGGATCTAGAGAAACTGCTCAGGCTGGCCTTGAATTTGTGTCTTCCTAATAGCTGGAATTACAGGCATATGCCTCTGCACCCAGCCTGTTATCTCTTCGTGTGTGTGTGTGTGTGTGTGTGTGTGTGTGTGTGTGTGTGTGTTTTGAGACAAAGTCTCACCATGTAGTTCAGGCTGGCTTTGAACTCATGGCAACCCTCCTGCTTCTGCCTCCCAAGCCCTGGAACTACAGGTGTGTGCCACCATGCCCCACCGGTCTATTAATTCTTTTTGTATGAAAGGAAAGAATGTTTTCTTGTAAACCAAGCTCAGAAAGGGGAAAGGAAATACATGCAGTTCAGAACAGGTCAGTCTTTGTCAGATAGATACATAATTGTGGAATATAGTAGATAATTCTCTTTTTTTTTTTTTGAGACAGGGTCTCGCTTTGTAGTTCAGGCTGGCCCTGAGCTCACTATGTAGCCCAGGCAAGCCTTGAACGCAGCAATCCTCCTGGCTCTGCCTCCCAAGTGCTGGGATTACAGGTGTCAGCCACCATGCCTGGCTTTGTGGTATGTGGTACTGACTGCTCATGGCATTGTTGTATATAATTACCAGGGATCGAATCAGGGACCTCACCCTTGCTAGGCAGGCGCCGGAACTACTGAACTAAATCTCCAGCCCGATAATTCTCACTCTTTAGGAACTATTCTTGGACTACTATAATCTTCTACGTAGTAGGAGAAATAATTCTTGAAAATATAATTCTTGAAAAAATAATTCTTGAAAATCTTTTTTGTTGTTGTTTTGAGACAGGGTCTCGCTTTGTAGTCTAGGCTGGCCCTTGAAAATCTGTTCCAATATCCCAAACCAACTACCATATGAGATCATAACCAATAATCCTTAGAACATCTGTAGTTTGGGTTCAGCTACTTTTGTTTTTGTTTATATATATATATATATATATTTTTTTTTTTTTTTTTTTTTGAGACAGGGTCTTGTTTTGTAGTTCAGGCTGGCTCTGAGCTCACTATGTAGCCTAGGCCAGTTTCGAACTCAGCAATCCTCCTGTCTCTGCCTCCCGAGTGCTGGGATTACAGGCGTGAGCCACCACACCCGGCTTTTGTTTATATTTGACTGAAAGTCTCCATCACCTGATTTCTCCTTCCCTTGGGGAGGTCAGAACCTGAGGCTTAAATGTTGATTTGATATACTTCTGGTTTAAGAAACCTTCCCACTCTTGCAAGGCTGCAGCTGAAAACAGCAACTTAAAGCCTGGGCAACTTAGTGAAACCCTACCTCAAAATTTAAGGGGAGCAGGGCCAGAGATTTAGCTCAGTGATTCTAGCGCCTGCCTTGCAAGCGCAAGGCCCTGAATTTGATCCCTGGTAACCACATACAATGCTGGGCGTGGAGACTCACACCCACCAACAATCAATGCCACATACCACATTGCCAGGCGTGGTGGCTCACGCCTTTAATCCCAGCACTCGGGAGGCAGAGACACGAGGATTGCTGAGTTCCAGGCTTGCCTGGGCTACATAGTGAGCTCAGGGCCAGCCTGAACTACAAAGCGAGACCCTGTCTCAAAAAAAAAAAAAAAAAAATTTAAGGGGAGCAGGGCTGAGCTTGTAGCTCAGGGTGAAGGTCATTGTTCTATCCCTATTACCACAACAAAAACAAAACCCTTCCTTGATCACTTCACAGCAAAAGCCCAGTGAAGAATCTCAAACAACCTGGAAAGGTGATGACTTTATATCTCTAGCATGGAAAGGTAAGGGAACACGTTAGGGAATAAATGTTAGGGCATAGTAGCCAGGCTGTAGTTATGGAGACCAACCTAGAATTTTCCAGAATTGTACAAGAACTCACTCTCCCCTAATTCTGAAACTCTGAGAAGGGTAAAGGGCCCATCAAATTTTTTATACACAAACTAGAGAACATCCTTATTTTAAAAAGATGAAGAAATCAAGACTCAGTTTGAGGTCCAGGTGTGGTGGTGCACACCTGTGATTCTAGCACTCATGAGGATGAGGCAGGAGGATAACCTAGAGTTGAAGGCCAGCTTGAACTGTACAGCAAGACCTGGTGGGGGGGGAACCGAAGTAATTTAAGGTCACACAGAACTAAGTCCAGAGTGTTCTAAAGTTCATGCTTTCTCACCAGACCTTACAATTTCCAAGATTATCAGATTTATTTACCATATAGTCACCGAGTGACTACCGCATTTGCCAGGCACTGGCTACAGCATATTAGGCAAAACGCGCGGGTTTTCCTTCCTTATGAAGTGCACGCATCTGGCAGACCTAGCCAAAGAAGTAGGCTTGGAGCAGAGGCCCAATTCACTCCATCTACTATGCGGCTGGAGCTCTCATATGCGGGTGAGTCATTCATTTGGACACCCCTCTGCCCCCCCCATCGAAACTGAAATGAATTTATGAGTAGGGTCAAGGTAAAGGGGGGGGGGGGTCAGGAAAGGGGACTCTTCTTTTTGAGGTGAGATCTTCCCTCAGAAAGGAAAACATTCAAGTCTTAAAAAGCATTCCACACCCCCACCCCGCTCCTCAGTAAGCAGGTGGGCGTGGATGGAGAAACAGTGTGATGTGCGATGATCCCTCCAGCAGCCACGACTCAGTTGCCAGAGGGATACCGGAGGCGGGGGTGGGGTGTGGTGGTGGTGGTGGTGAAGGGAACTGGGGAGCCGAGCCTCCAAATCACGGGTTTGGTCCCTCAGCGGAGCCGCGAGGGGCCCGCCCCCTCCCTAGGCAGCTCGGGCAATGAATGGGCAGCTCAGGTTCTCTAGAAATCGCCGCCACCCCTCCCCCGATCTCGTGCTGTTACTGTCACAGGGCAGGGAGGTGTGGGACACGGACGGAAACAAGCACTAGAGCCGCAGCCTGGCCCTAGGGGCCAGGGGTGCTGCACCCATCAAAGAGGGGCGGGAGGAACCGCCCGCCCAGGACCCCGCCCCCGCCCGGCTGTGCCCGCGCCGCGCCGGAGGTGGACACGGACCTTCTGCCCCCCAACCCCCACCAGTCGTGCCGTGGGGCGCGAGCCCCCCCGGGTCTTTGCTCCAACTGTACCTCCTTTTTTACGTTCCACACCAGTTTCTCTTTGACTGCTTCCTCGGCGCTGCCCATAGTGCGGCGAGTGGCGGGGAGACGGCGCCCAGAAGCCTCTCAAGCCCCCTCGCACCCTCGCAGCCTCCACGCCTCTCGGCTCAGCGCCCCACGCTCAAGGCGGAGCCCCCGCCCGCCGCGCTCCCTGCCCGCCGCCGCCGCCGCCGCAGCCACTGCCCGGTGCCCGGCTCCGCAGCCATCTTCTGAGCCCCGCACCGACGTCAGGCAGCAGGCCCGGCCCCTTCCCACAGCCGGAGGGGGGGCTGCGCACTGCGACGGGGGGAGTCGACGGGGGGGCGGCTGGGCGCGCCCGGAGGTGGCGGGCCAGAGCGCGCACCTCTGGGGCCGCTGTCATGGCAACGCGCTTGCTCCAGCCCCGAGGGCACGAACTGGCATTGTTAGCGCCTGTAGCTAGTCTGGCGCAGCAGCCGGCCGGGTGGCACTCAATCCGGTTAGATGCTAACTTCTGTCAACTCGTTCTCCCGACCGGAGCGAGAGCAAGGAACTGGAACGCCGCCACCGGGGTGCCAGCACTAGGTCCCCAAGCGCAAATCTGCCTGCGGAGAGCCAGCATTAGCTGCCGGGTTCCATTGCTCCTCTGGATCCCACAACTGGCCTTCGCCCTCGGTTGCAAAGTGGGTAGGAAAAAGACTTGGGACGCAACTCCAGGTTCTAGAGAACCGGAGTCCTAGGGTAGGAAGGCGACAACCATTCTCCCTCGCTCCCTTTGCAACCGTCACGTCCCTTCTTGCTCTCTTTTTGCGCCCTTTTGAGAGCAGGTAACACACGGACCTTGTGCAGAACTGGCGAGGGTGAGAAATGCGCCTTCCGCATTTTTGCCTTTGAACTTAGAGTACGGGCCGGGGGACAGACAAGGTTGTGAAGTAATAAAGAACACCTGTTGCAAACTGAAAAGCGCCGTGCCGGTGTCCAGGTGAGAGGAGAGGCTTAGGCCTCTGTGCCTAGAAGAGTATTCGTTCCATTCAGCATTTTCCTCCTTGATGTAACTTTACAGTACTAAGAATGAAACTATAGGCGGGCAAAATAGTCTTCCTGGACTGAGAGCCCAGGTCCCAAGCGTCCACATTCTGCGTTTTAAAGGACCCCTACCACAGACCACGGCGTGGGAAAAGTTCCCACAGCAGTTCCGCAGCGACGCGAGGGCACCACCTCGCGAGACCGTACGGGAGCCCAGCCTCCGCTGAGAGCCCGCCCCGCAGAGGGGACCGGAAACGTCCGACTTCGTCCGGAAGTAGTGCTGGTTTGGTGCACGTGAGCCGCAGCATGGCGGCGCACCGCTGCGGCCCGCTCAAGCAACATAATAAAGCTCATAAAGGCGGGCGGCATCGAGGTCGAGGAGCCGCACAGCGGGATAGCAGGGGTGAGGAGACGGGGTAGAAAGGGTTGTTAGCCGAGATAATTTTTCCTAGGCCGAGACTGAGCTACAGTTTCTGGCCTGGGATCCGCAAGGAAGGCCTATTGCGAGAACCAAAAAGAGTCCTTCTTTGTTGGATTTCTGTTACCGAACGTCACATCCCTTCTGATCGCTCCCTCAGGCCGTGTAGGAGTCAAAGTCCTGTGTAAGAAGGTGAGAAAGGAGCTCAGCAGAATAGACCAGAGGCATCGCGCCAGCCAGCTCCGAAAGCAGAAAAAGGAGGCGGTGAGAGGAGGGGTTTGGGAGGTGGTGGGGTTTCTCTTGGGAATGAACCTGAAAGGGGCTGAAGACCGAGAATAAGGCCAGAACACATATGGGGCCTCCAGGCTTAGACTCAGGCCAGAGCGTTTTTAGATTTAGTCCATGCTCCTGCCATTCCCTGAGTCGTGACGTAGGTGCAGCCTTTAACCTGAAATGCTGGTTAAGCTTGGGTGCATTTGTACTGTTGGAAACGCAATACTAGAGCCAATCACAGGGATTTTTCTGACTCTATTCACAGGTTCTGGCAGAGAAGAGACAGCTAGGGAGCAAAGATGGGGCTCCTCATCAGGTGCTGGTGGTGCCTTTGCATAACAAAATTTCCTTGTCTGAGGCTCTTTGCCTGCTGCAGGATAGCGACTCAGGAACAGTGCATGTGCAGGAATGGGAGAGCACCCACCGCTTTTGGCTGCTCTGCCCCCGTTTGAAACATCGGTGGTTTTTTACATCTGCAAAGCCAGGTTAGCAGATACATTTTTCCAACTTTATATTTGAACAGCAGTAGTATTTCCTGAGTATGATATATTTGTGGCAACCACTACCTCTTATGATGTCTTCTTCTATTTCTAGGGGATCTCCATGCTGTGCTAGACATGGCTAAAGTGGCTGATACCATACTGTTCATTCTTGATCCACTAGAAGGCTGGGACAGCACTGGAGATTACTGCCTTTCCTGCCTCTTTGCTCAGGGCCTTCCCACCTATAGTAAGTGAGTTTGGGTATTGAAGGCCAGGAGAAGGTGAATTAGTGTTTGTTGAGCACCTGTCATTTTTCAAGCACTATGCTAGGCATCTGAATCAGGAATAAAACTGATTAGCTGTAGTCAGCTGGCATTGGAACATGTGCAAATTAAACTTGGTCATTTAATTACAAACTGGCAACCAAGATGATTTTATTTCTGAGCTGTCCTTTACCCAAAACAAGAAAGATAGGGAGATTGGTTTCATTGCTATCTCTTTAGGGTAGTTAAGTGTTGAGTTTTCTATAGATGTGTGATCCTACTGGTTTGTGAACTACAGCAGGATTTTCATGTAATAAACCTTTTTTTCTTTGCTTACAGCACTCGCTGTCCGAGGAGTTTCTGTCCTCCCACCAAAGAAGCAATTAGATTCCAGAAAGAAGCTAAGTAAAATAGTGGAGAAGCGCTTTCCTGATGACAAACTCTTTGTATTAGACACACAACAGGAGGCAGGGACATTGCTTAGGCAGCTGGCTAACCAAAAGCAACGGCGTCTTGCTTTTCGGGATCGGCGGTCCTACTTGTTTGCTTATGCTGCTGATTTTGTGTCTAGTGAAGAGAATAACTTGGTGGGCACCTTGAAAATCTCAGGCTATGTCCGTGGGCAGACTCTGAATGTAAATAGCTTGCTTCATATCGTTGGACGTGGTGATTTTCAAATGAAACAGATAGATGCCCCCATGGACCCTTTCCCTTTAAACCCTAGAGTGATTAAATCTCAGAAGGACCCAGGCATGACAATGGAGGTAAGATTAATGTTTTGTTTTGAGGTGTATTTTAACCAGTATATGACACAATTTAATTCTCATTTTTTTCCCATTCCCCTACCCACCCTACAACCCCACCCCCTAAATACATAAGATTTGTTTCCCTTTTTTTATTACCATCACATTTTTTCTTTACCCCTCATTACTCACTGCCCCCCCATTTACCTTTAAATATTTTCTATTGCACAATATTTACTGTTGTCTTTTTTGAGATATGGTGGTATTGTGTTGTCCAGGCTGGCCTCCAACTTGTGGTCCTCCTGGCTCAGCCTCTTGAGTGGTAGGATTACAAGGGGTGCACCTTCAGTGAGTGCTTCAGACTGACTTTGGGGAAGGTTACTGGGGATTGAACCCAAAAGCACATATATATGCTTTGTAGAGCTGGGCCTATAGCTCAATAGTAGAACATTAACTTAGCATATGCAAAGCCCTGGGTTTGATCTGCATTACTACTTGGGGGGAACATAATGTCATAAGTAAGCTGCCACAGGATGGGAAGTTATGTTTTGGAAGTACTGGGGATTGAGTTCAGTATTTTTTTTTTCTTTTTTGAGACAGGGTCTGGCTTTGTAGTTCAGGCTGGCTGTGAACTCACTATGTATCCCAGACAAGCCTCTAATTCAGCAATCCCCCGACCACTGCCTCTGGAGTGCTGGGATTACAGGTGTGAGCGACCATGCCCAGCTGAATCCAGTATATTTGCACTAAGTTACATTTCTAGCCCTACCCTATTTCTGCTTGTTTATTTTTTTTGAGAAAAATAACTAACACTGGATGTGGTAGCTCTTGCCTATAATGCCAGCAATCCCAGCACTCTGGAGGCAGAGGCAGGAGGATTACGTGTTCAAGGCTTGCCTGAGCTAACATAATGAGTTGAGGGCCAGCCTGAACTACAAACCCCCCAAAAAAAAGTCAGGGCTGGGGATTTAGCTTAAGGTGGTACTGCACCAACCTTGGACATTAAAAGGGCTGGAGTTCAATCCTGGTGCCACACACACACACAGACAAAAAAAGTCTCACTAAATTGCCCAGGCTGGGCTTGCATTTATGATCCTTTTGGTCAGATTCCCAGAGTGCTGGAATTGAAGGTATGGACCACTAAGTTTGTTTGGATGGAAATTTAAATAGAAAGGAGGTAGTATGTGCACTTACAATCAAGAGATCACTAGTTGAAAATAAGGCAATAGTCATCTACAAATATGTTGATAAACTATATTTACCCAGCACTTTTTAGGTACCCTGCATTCTAATTGGCTCTAAGTTCATAGAAGAAACACAAATGTGGTTACTTTTGTCAAGGAACTTTCAAAATCTCAAATTAGAAAACCGTAGTAAGCACCTGTGAAGTGAGATTAGGGTAGATTATGGCTGAAGTATAGACTTGCTCTGGAATTTGAAAAAGTTTTATGGTAATAATCAGACTTGACAACAGTGTTGATAAGGATGAATATGATTTATGAATTGAACAGAAATGAAAAAGTATGTGTGAAGATGTGGCCACATGTACCCAGACAAAGATTAAGGAGAGTGTTTCTTAGAATTTTGAAGAAAGCAGCTTGCTAGGAGTGAGGCATATAATAAGTAGCATGAAGGGCCTAAGGAGTAAAACAAGGATGTAGAGTGACAATGCTAAGAAATGCCCACTTGCAAAATTTTGACTTTTATGGATCTATATGATGGCCTGATATTTTTGGATGTTTCTGGTTATTGTGTTAGGTTTAGTAGATTTTTGATAATGTTTGGCCAATAACTCCTTTCGGTTTTCAGACTTGTGCTACAGATGCTGTAGCTGATATGGAAGAAGACCTCAAGGTCCTAATGAAGGCAGACCCTGCCAGACAGGAGTCTTTGCAGACAGAGGTTATCCCAGACCCAATGGATGGGGAGCAAACCTGGCCCACTGAGGAAGAGCTGAGTGAAGCAAAGGGTTGGTAGCAACAAACTTGTTATTCATTTACCTGAAATGGGCTTTTGTCTAGCTATTCACACATTATCTGTTCACACCCTATGGGATAGAGTGGGATGAGGGCACAGTAATAGGTGTCCCTTACCTCCAAATGCTGTGTTTGCACTAAGCAAATGAACAAATAAACAACTTTGGTTCCATTGCAGGGTTTACTTAAATGTGTTTTACTAATTGTGAGGCAGCTAATTTAGACTTGGGAGTATTCTGTTCTATTCATGGTGTCTGCTATTTTCCCATGTTGGCAGCAGTATCTAATTTTTTTTTTTTTTTTTTTAGACAGGGTCTCGCTTTGTAGTTCAGGCCGGTTCTGAGCTCACTATGTAGCCCAGGCAAGCCTTGAACTCAGCAATCCTCCTGGCTCTGCCTCCCAAGTGCTGGGATTACAGGTGTGAGCCACCACTCCCAGCATTGTGGGGTGTGGTACTGATTGCTGGTGGGCGTGAGTCACCATGCCCAGCATTGTATGTGGTTACTGGGGATCAAACTCAGGACCTTGCACCTGCCTCGCAAGCGCCGGAACCACTGAGCTAACCCTCCGGCCCAGTATCTAATATTTTGCCAGGTGAGAAGACTGAGTGATGGAGAAAGGGAAATAAAAACTCATTTGTGTTTATATAGACTTGTTGAAGGAAAGTTCTAAGGTGGTGAAAAAGGTCCCCAAAGGAACATCCAGTTACCAAGCTGAGTGGATTTTGGATGAAGGTGGTGAAAGCGATGGAGATGACGACTATGATGATGTAGAACATGAAGATTTTATGGAAGAGGAATCTCAGGTAAGGCGAGAATCCCTCAAGCTACAAACATAAACAGAGTGCAATCCTGAGATTTTTTTTTTTTTTTTTTTTTGGAGACAGGGTCTTGCTTTGTAGTTCAGGCTGGCCCTGGGCTCATTATGGTGCCCAGGCAAGCCACCGCGAACTCAGCAATCCTCCTGTCTCTGCCTCCCGAGTGCTGGGATGACACACTTGAGCCACCACGTCCTGCATTGTGGTATGCGGTGTTGATTGTTGGTAGGCGTGTCTCCACGCCCAGCATTGTATGTGGTTACCAGGGAGCAAACTCAGGTCCTTGCGCCTGCGCACCGGAACCACTGAGCTAACCCTCAGGCCCCCTGAGCTTTATTTTTTATTTTTGTTGTGCTGGGAATTAAACCCAGGGCCTTCTTACAGAGCTACTTTCCCACACCTTTTTTATTTTTTATTTTGAGTCAGGGTCTCACTGACCAGGTTAGATTCAACTCAAAATCCTCTTGCCTCTGCCTCCCAAGAGTGCTAAGATTATAGGTGTGGACCATCTGCAATCTTTTTCTTTTGAGACAGGGTCTCACTTTGCAGTTCAGGCTGGCCCTGAGGTTACTATGTAGCCCAGGCAAGCCTCAAACTCAGCAATCCTCCTGTCTCTGCCTCCCGAGTGCTGGGAAGAGAGGCGTGAGCCACCACGCCTGGCACTATGGTATGTGGTATTGATTGCTGGTGGGCATGAGTCACCATGCCCAACATTGTATGTGGTTACCGGGATGAACTCAGGACCTTGCGCTGTGAGACAGGTGCCGGAACCACTGAGCTAAATCTTCGTCCCCCATCTGCAGTCTTGATCCTTAGAGATGTGTTTAATCAGCTTTTTAGGAATGACTTGTTATTGGGAATAATTTTTTGTTGTTGTTTTTGGCCTTTTTGGCTTTTTGAGACAAGGTCTCGCTGTGTAGTTCAGACTGGCCTCAAACTCACTGTGTAGCTCAAGCTGGCCTCAAGTCCTGGCAGTCTTCAGGCTTTATATTGGTTTGGGGTTTTTTTTCTTTAGTTTTTTGAGACAGGGTGTAGCTTTGCCCTGAACTCATTTTGATGGCCCTGAACTCATTATCACTATGTAGTGCAGGCTGGCCTTGAACTCACAGCAATCCTTCTGCCTCTGCCTCTTGAGTACTGGGATTATAGGAAGTACTGGGATTACAGGCTTGAGCCACCATGCCCGCCACCATGCCTGGCCTTGTGATATGTGGTACCTGAGATCAACTGGGGATCTGGCGTTTAACAGACACTGGAACCACTGAGCTAACTCCCTGGCCCTCTTTTGGCTATTTTTTCAAGTATTTGTACTACCCAAGACATTAATGAAAGCAAATTACCGAGATAAGTGATAAGTTTTTTTGTTTTGTTTTGTTTTGAGACAGGGTCTCACTCTAGTTCAGGCTGGCCCTGAGCTCAGTATGTAGTCCAGGCAAGCCTGGAATTCAGCAATCCTCCTGTCTCTGTCTCCTGAGTGTTGGGATTACAGGTGTGAGCCACCATGCCCAGTTTAGAATTTATATGAGACTGGATTTTTAGTAAAATTATTTTATTCTTAGTTTAATGGTTTGTTGGGTAGAGGCAGATGGTTTTTTTCTGAGGTAGTTATAGTATAATCTATTATTTCATAGGATGAAAGAAGTGAAGAAGAGGAAGAATGTGAAACTGTGACAGTAGGGGAGTCTGTACATGATGATCTGTATGATGAGAAAATGGATGAAGAGGCTGAAGAAAAAATGTTAGAGAAATATAAACAAGAAAGACTGGAAGAGATGTTTCCAGATGAAATGGACACACCCCGTGATGTGGCTGCTAGAATTCGGTTAGTCGACACATTGAAGTTCAAACAAGTTTTTATTTAAGCTTCTGTAAGTCAGAATTTTTTTTTTTTTTTTTTGAGACAGGGTCTCACTTTGTAGTTCAGGCTGGCTCTGAGCTTACTATGTAGCCCAGGCAAGTCTCGAACTCAGCAATCCTGTCTCTGCCTCCCGAGTGCTGGGATTACAAGCATGAGCCACCACGGCCCGGCACTGATACGTGGTATCGATTGAAGGTGGGCATGAGTCACCATGCCCAGCATTGTATGTGGTTACCGGGGATCGAACTCAGGACCTTGCACTTGGGAGGCAGGCGCTGGAACCACTGAGCTAAATCTCTGGCCCTGTAAATCAGAATTTTGTCAGTGTGATGCAAAAGAAGAAAAACACATTGTCCTTGCTTCTGAAGGCTAATGTGTTTAGAAAGGTGGCATGCCTGTGGGAAACTCATATAAATATAATCCTGTTCTAGACTGTAGCATGGACCGTGAGAAGACTAATGAAGGAGAACTACTTAGGTTAATTTAGCAAATACTTCTGTATCTGCTAATATTCAGTTAATTAAAAATATCTAGAGATTTGAGGAGGATTTGAGTAAAAGACCAGCAATAAAACTATGAAGATGTAGAAGTGTCTGCTCTGAAAGTGAATCTGATTAAAGCCAGACAAGTTATATTGGATATTAGAGTGGTAAGCCATTATCAAGAATTTTTTATCTTACAGATTCCCTTGACACACATGAGGGAGCCACGGTATATTTTCTGTCTTGAGTTAGTGAAAAGCTTGGATGAGCTTCTGAAATACTGGTTAAAGATGTTTTAGTGTGTGGTCTGTTTTAAGGTCTTAGGTTATTTTGAGATAATGATTAGAATTTTTTTAAGCTAGAGTGATAGTTTAGAAGTGATATAAGCTTTGTATAGTACCATATAACCTCTTTCTTTAAACTCTCCTGTATTTTAGATTTCAGAAATATAGAGGCCTCAAAAGCTTTCGGACTTCTCCATGGGATCCTAAGGAGAACCTTCCTCAAGATTATGCTCGTATCTTTCAGTTTCAGAACTTTACTAATACTAGGAGACATATCTTTAAAGAGATTGAGGAAAAAGAGGCTGAAGGAGCTGAGGTATTTATCTGCCTTTCCTTATCCACCTTATAATGTTTACCACATGGTGCTGCTCTACTCCTTTTAGCATTAGAGTACTGAATTTAGTTTTGTGCTATTTATAATTTAATGTGGGGAACCACTAAATCACAGACAAGAGTGATACTAGGAACAGAAAGGCATCTGAGCTGTAACTGGTAACTGAAGAAGTTTAGGTATCTGAGAAGCAATTAAGAGCTGGTTTTATGATAGTTTGAGGGACTTCAGTGCATCTGGAGAAATGTTTTATCATTATGGGGATTTGGGTAATACTGATTGTTGTTACTTTCTTCTGGCAGGTCGGTTGGTATGTCACACTTCATGTCTCTGAAGTCCCTGCTTCAGTGTTTGCAGACTTCAGGCAAGGAGCACCCTTGATTGCTTTTTCTTTGCTACCTCATGAACAGAAGGTAAGTTAAGTCTTGTGAGAATGAGGAATTAAGAAACTTTGCAAACTATTCATGACATTTTGCTCATTGGGATGCAAAATCTGCCATTACGATTTTAGGAATCAAAGAGCAAAAGAGAAGTCAATGATGGTTTTAATCCAAAATGTCTGAACCTGTCTGAATCACCTTAGTGATGCAATCTTTTTGTTGTTCTGAGACTTCTCTGCGATAAGTATGTTTTTCATATTTTGAAGAAGAGCTGATAGTCTTAAAAATAAAGGTTTACGGGCCGGGGATTGAACTCAGTGGTTCCACATCTGCGCCACAAGCACAAGGTCCAGGATTCAATCCCTGCTACTACATATCACAATGCTGGGCATGGTGGCTCACGCCTGTAATCCCAGCACTCGGGAGGCAGAGGCAGGAGAATTGCCGTCAGTTCAAGGCTAGCCTGGGCTACATAGTGATCTCAAGGCCAATATGAACTACAAAGTGAGACCCCGTCTCAAAAAATTGAAAATAAAATAGTTTTATATCCAGGTGTGGATCTCTCTCTTCTGTGTAGCTGATACTCATGCACATTGAGTGTGACACCTCTGAAGTTTGGTCATTCTAAAGTAGTTGAGGAAAAAGAGGCTTCATTGAGTAGTTTTGCAGATGTACGATGACTGAATGATTTGAAGGCTGGTGACTTTGTAGTAGGTGTTGACCTTTCTCATATTAGATACAGGAAGGTAAGCTAGTTTAAAAAGGGTTCATGAAAGCTCTGATCAACCCATGTTCAGCTCTAATACCATTTGTTGCTAAAGGATAGATCTATCTCCATCACTTACCATCTGCCATTCATTAGCATTGTCAGTTCTTGTTTATCTGACATTTGTTTGATTTTTGCCTTATTTCAGGTTAGGGTATTGCATTTCTAGACTGAAGTTTTTTCTTACTTGGTCCTCAGATGTCAGTGTTGAACATGGTGGTGAGCCGGAACCCTGGCAACACCGAACCTGTGAAAGCCAAAGAGGAACTGATATTCCACTGTGGATTCAGACGCTTCCAAGCCTCGCCTTTATTCTCTCAGCACACTGCAGGTAAGCTGTAGGAGACCTTTTGGGCTTCTTGTCCATTCTTTTTTTTTTTTTTTGCTTTTTGAGACAGGGTCTCGCTTTGTAGTTCAGGCTGGCCCTGAGCTCACTATGGTGCCCAGGCAAGCCGCCGCGAACTCAGCAATCCTCCTGTCTCTGCCTCCCGAGTGCTGGGATTACAGGCGTGAGCTACCATGTCCGGCATTGCGGTATGCGGTGTTGATTGTTGGTGGGCGTGTCTCCACACCCAGCATTATATGTGGTTACCGGGGATCGAACTCAGGACCTTGCGCTTGCGAGGCAGGCGCTGGAACCACTGAGCTAACCCTCTGGCCCCTTCTTGTCCATTCTGATGTCTTTTAGGAGACTTAATTGGTGGAGAAGGTACAGAATACAATTTCAAACTTTGAGATCTCTGCAATATAGTGATTTTTAATGCTCTGATTTAGAAGCCAATGATGTTTTTATTCATAATGTCTGAACCTATCTGAAGCATCACCTTGATGCAACCTCTGTTGCTGAGGCATCTTTGGCCATGAGTATTTGTTCTAAGAGGTTTTGAATCAGAGTCAGCAGCTTGATGAGAAAGGATGTGTCAGTATAAGAACTTGGTGTCTGGTGTGCCAGTGCCATCATGAGTGATAGAGGGAGGGTATGACCCAAAATTGGATAAAGAAGTATGAGTTTTAAGGTGTTAAGCCAAGGTGAAAATTTGGAAAGTGGTTAGCTAGGGACATCTGTGTGGCAGAAATGATTGTGCTTCTATGGAGCAGAAGTAGTAAGATGATTGCCACTAACTTGGTAGCTTTTGAAGATCACCTTACCTCACTCAGCCTTTAGCAATGGCAGGAGAGATGACAACAGCATTGATGGTGGTCTGCTTAAGTTTTATTACCTGGCTCTTTGCAGTACATGTTTGCCAATCCCTGCTCAAGACTAAGCATTGATGATTTAGCAGAGGGAATCTCAATAAAGCACCGATTCTCAAATGAAGCAGAACTGACAGGTACCAGAATCACCCAGAGAATTTTTTGAAGACCTGTCAAAATTCAGCCCCCAAGATTTCTGTCTTTAGTTGAAAAATGAAGGACAGGGCTGGTTTATACTTCTTTTAGCAGTACTGAGATTGGGAAAGTTTTTAAGAATTAGTGGAGTAGGGGCTGGAGATGTAGCTCAGTGGTTCTGGCGCCTGCCTAGCAAGCACAAGGTCCCTGTTTTGATCCCTGGAAACCACATACAGCAACACCAACAATCAGTACCACACCACAATGCCTGGTGTCATGGCTCACGCCTCTAATCCCAACATTTGGGAGGCAGAGGCAGGAGGATTGGTGAGTTTGAGGTTTGCCTGGGCTACATGGTGAGCTCAAGGCCAGTCTGAACTACAAAGTGAGACCCTAGCCGGGCTTGGTGGCTCAAGCCTGTCATCCCAGCACTTGGGAAGCAGAGGCAGGAGGATTGCTGAGTTCGAGGCTTGCCTGGGCTACATAGTGAGCTCAGGGCCAGCCTGAACTACAAAGCGAGACCCTGTCTCAAAAAAACCCCCCCCAAAAAAACAAAAAACAAAGTGAGACCCTGTCTCAAAAAAAAAGAAAAGAATTAGTGGGGCAAAAAACAGACTGCTTGCAGTTTGAATTGCAGTTTGGCAGTTGTGCTTGGGATGTAGCTGGGTGGTGGCTGGCACGTGTGAGGCCCTAGATTTAAGCCCCATATTGGGGAAAAAAGTGTAGTGATGTGGTTTTTCCCTTGGTTTCTCACAGTGTTTTTGAATTTTTTTTCTTTTTAAACTTTTATTATTGCAGCGGATAAACACAAATTTCAGAGATTTCTGACTGCTGATGCAGCTTTGGTGGCAACAGTCTATGCACCAATTACTTTTCCACCTGCATCTGTGCTACTTTTCAAGCAGAAAAGCAATGGTGAGTTGAGTTCACGTGAGTGAACAGGCCTACATATTCTAAATAGGATTATCACTATTTTTGGGAGCCAAATGCAGAAAGGTAATGAAGGTTTTCAGAATATGTATGCTAATGTCAGCCTCTTAGTAGTTATAAGCCAGAGCTGATAAACTTGGTTTCTATTGTTTGCCACTCGTAGCTAATCAGTAGAAACTGTTCAGGGTGCCTTCAGGGTGCCTCTGGGAGAGGTTTGGGGACAGGCCCAGTAGGAATATCAGTTAGTGGTCTTTGCTATGGACACAGGAGTGGATGGTACTGTATAACAATTTTAAGGTTTTGAAAATCTTATATATGAACTATCTTTAAATGGACTAAATGGATCACTAACTATGTGATCCTTAAGACTCTTGAATTCCTGCTTTCCTTTCCTCCTTTAGGAATGCACAGCCTCATTGCTACAGGGCATCTGTTGTCAGTGGATCCCGACAGAATGGTCATCAAGAGAGTTGTTCTGAGTGGTCATCCTTTCAAAATTTTTACTAAGATGGCAGTAGTGCGTTATATGTTCTTTAGTAGAGGTAGGTATGAAGGAAGATGAGATTTCATGCCTTTGTGTTGTGAAAGTTGGGCTTATATTTGTGGGTGAATTTATCTTGGTCTCTGTGTTTTTCAAGAGGATGTATTGTGGTTTAAACCAGTGGAACTGAGAACTAAATGGGGCCGCAGGGGACACATCAAGGAGCCTTTAGGTAAGGAACATGGGATTTGGGACCTCATCTAGATTTTGCCAGTGTGGTCAAAGGACCCCTGGGGTTTGAACCTCTTCTCTCCACCCACCCACCCCCGCCCACCCCCAGCAAGGGATAGAACTGAGAGGCAAAGCCAAGTTTTTGATCAATGAGTTATAGACTTTGTGCTTGTGAGGCAGGTGCTGGAACCACTGAGCTAAATCCCTGGCTCTTCCAATCTTATTTTTAACTAATTATAAGAGTAAAGTAAAAGACAGATAATAGGAAATAGATAAATGGGTTTTGTTTTGTTTTTGTAAATGGGAGGGGACCAAGAGATGGAGGAGAGGGAAAGGAGCTAAAAGAAGAGTTAACACGCATCATGTATGTGTACTAGCTCCCCAAGAGGAATTCAATCATGTACTACAAACATGTAGTAAAACCAAACAACCGAATAAATTGATAGATTTTGTGGTATTATGGATTGACCCCAGGAGCTTTGCACTGAGCTGTATTTCCAGCTCTTTTTTGTCTTTATTTGGAGATAAGACTCATGAAGTTGTCCAGCTTGGGTTTGAACTTGTGATCCTCCTGCTTCAGAATCTCGAGTAGCTGGGATTACAAACTTGCAAAATTTTTCTACTTTTGCCAGGCGTGGTGGCTCATGCCTGTAATCCCAGCACTCGGGAGGCAGAGGCAGGAGGATTGCTAAGTTCGAGGTTTGCCTGGGCTACATAGTGAGCTCAGGGCCAGCCTGAACTACAAAGTAAGACCCTGTCTCAAAAAAAAACAAAAAAGAAATTTCTACTTTTAATTTTACCAATCTGTTGTTTCTAGGTACTCATGGCCACATGAAATGTACTTTTGATGGGAAACTAAAATCTCAGGACACAGTACTGATGAACCTCTATAAACGAGTTTTCCCCAAATGGACTTATGATCCATATGTACCAGAACCAGTACCTTGGTTGAAGAGTGAGATCTCTTCAACAATGCCTGTAGTAGACATGGAGTAATGGACTCTGCCTGACTGCCTCCAGTTAGCACTTCAGGTTGGGAGTGTATAGGTTGTGATGGGCTGTTTGTGGGTTCTGCTTTAGCCTATCATTTGGCTACCCTGTCTGCAGGAGACTTTTTGAGGTTAACAGATAACTCAGTTAAGTATGTAAGTTTCTGTACTGTAATTTAGTTCAAAACATTCAAAACACTGTTACATTTTACCTAATTAGGTATTATCCACTAAAATTTTGAAAATTAAGAGGAACACAGAAAAATTTTCATGTTATGTAGAGACTCGTGTCATATCTCTTCTTTTTGCATAAATGAATGGCTAATAAGAACCTAGTCTTTCAGCTGGCTTCACCCAAGATAAGGAAGTTAAGTCTACGT
Source organism: Thryonomys swinderianus (assembly GCA_004025085.1). NCBI lineage: Eukaryota > Metazoa > Chordata > Mammalia > Rodentia > Thryonomyidae > Thryonomys > Thryonomys swinderianus. Next base: position 3,199 of record PVIC010031528.1, on the reverse strand, counting down.
TTCCACCACTTAGCACAATACAAATGTTCTTTACTTCTGGGGAAACTGTTTGAAAGTTGTGAGACAGCACAGCAGCCACTCCAACTCCAGCTGTCGGTTCGATGAGTAGTTTCATCCTCTCCCATACAAGTTGGGTTGCATACTGTTGGTACAGAAGGAAGTAAGGAAAAGTGGAGTAAGTAAGAGAAGGGCAGAGTGTAGTAGGTTCAATTCTAAAGGCCCAAAAAGGATATACACTCATTCTGACTTCATGTTGCTGTGTATGTATGCTTGCCAGCGAGCCACTTATACAGCTTTCACCCTACTTAATACTTTGACATGGTTTGTCCTGTAGGGCACTCTCACATGTCATGAAGTCACCTAGTTAAAGCCCCGTGGATCAGTTTCTTAACTGAAGGAACTCTTAAGGAAGTTTTTTTGTTTTGGTTTGGTTTTTGGTTTTGTTTTTTTTTTGGTTTAGTGACTGCACAATTGTTACTTCAATTCCTGTTGGAGCCTTACCTTAATTTCATCCTCTGTAACAGTGAAGACATCATCTACAAGGTCCCTTATGATAGGCCAGGTGTTTGTGCCAATGCTGGATTTGACACCATCTGCTACAGTTTCTGGAGGATAAGTATTGGGGGTCAGTTCTCCTTTCATTTTGGACTGGTAGCAGTCATCTGCATTCAAGGGTTCGGCAGCATATACCTTCACTGTAGGTTTCAGAGCCTGAGAAGAGGAATCTTAGTGTATAACCATTGCTATGTACATGCCTAAAAGGCATAATAGGTAATATATTTTTACCTAAAAGTCTTCTCTTTGACATGTAATAAAACTATGACCAAGCACTCTTTATAAAATAAATTGTATGTTTAATACTGGCTTTAGGTGTCTATATCACAACTGGGTCTATTAATTTCGGAAGGGGTAGTTCCTATTCTGAGTGGTCTGTGGAAATGGATTCTTGGAGAGGACTGAAGGTACTATTCAGTATAACCATATTGTGCTGTAAAGTCATAGATGAAAAAGAGAGTAGTGAAGCATAGGAAGGTTTTGGATCTCACGTTCCAAGAGATGATGGGAAAAGAATGGCAGTTTGGGGGATATTGAGCAAATATCCATACTGTGGTATGATGTAAATAAATCCTGTGCCTAAAGTAGAAAGTGGGAAGTTGTTTTCTTACCTTAACTGTAATCGCTATTCCAGCAACCATTCCTCCTCCCCCTACAGGTACCACTAGTGCATCTACCAGTGGAACCTTTAGTAAAAACACAAACAGGCCAGTTAGTAAGCAGCTTAATATCTGCATATAAAACGATTGAGTCTATAGTCGAACATCTTTTTTTTTTTTTTGAGACAGGGTCTCGCTTTGTAGTTCAGGCTGGCTCTGAGCTCACTATGTAGCCTAGGCAAGTCTCAAACTCAGCAATCCTCCTGTCTCTGCCTCCCGAGTGGTGGGATTACAGGCGTGAGCCACCACGCTTGGCTAGTCGAACATCTTTACCAGTAGCTAAATAGGAAGAACTAATTAGGCTGTCTTACCTGGTTTAGCACTTCCAGGGCAATTGTCCCTTGCCCAGCTATTACTGCAGGCTCTTGGTTGGGATGTACCAAGATCCCTTCTGTTTCTTCCATGATTCTTTTTGTAACCTTTTCTCTAGACTGAAAGAATACAATAACTTGATTTGTACCTGGCAGTTCTCAAAAAGTTTGATTCAGTCATTTAGCAGTTCATTGACAAATTTGGTTTTTGTCAGGCTTTGTCATTGTAGGTAGATAAGGCAGTAAAGAAAATATACCCTGTTGTCAAACAGATTAGACTCTTGGGCGAAGGATGTAGCTCAGTGGCACCATGCCTACCTGGCTAGTTGCAAGGCCCTGAGTCTGATTTTGTACAGCCCCCCCCTAAAAAAAGAGCTATATTCTTAGAAGTGGGATATAGTAAATGTGTATTTATGTCTAAGTATTGTAGAGAAAACTGAATGAATATAGTACAGAGGCTGACCAGAAAGGGCCTCTTCTAAGTTAACAAATTACAGATATGAACAATTCCTATGGATTTGAGAATATTCCCAGAAGGTAGTAATAGCAAGTGCCCAGACTGCAAGGTGTAGGAGTTGAACTTTCTGAGGAGCTGGTGTTGTGACTGGCATAGAGTTGTTTGGGGACAGTAATTGTTAGGTCAGAGAGCTAGAAGTGGGCTCATTCCTCTAGACCTTAAATAATTCAAGGACTTTAGTTGCTGGGGAATGTAGCTTAGTAGGAAGAATATGCTTAAGATGTCAAGGTTCTGGGTTTAGTCCCCAGCACTAAGCAAAACAAAAACCTCCAAAAGCTGAGTGTGGTGGTGTATCTGTAATCCCTGCACTCATGAGAGACTGAGGCAGGACTGAATTTGAGGTCACCCTGGGCTACATGGCAAGATCTTATCTCAAAATAAATCTTTGGTTTTCACTGTGTGTGAGGTGGGAAATGATGGGAGGATTTAATTTGGCAAGAGACAAGTTCTGAATTAACAAATAGATCTGATGCTCTTGAAAATAGGCTATATGGGTGAAGGTGAAAGCAAAGATCATTTAGGCTACTTAATCTAGGTGGAAAAATGATGCAGGTTGGAATCACAGTGGTAACGGTAGAGGGCCAGAGATTTATTTAGCTCAGTAGTTCCAGGATCCTGGTTGGATGCCCGGAACCACATACAACAATACTGGGCATGGTGACTCAAACCCACCAGCAATCAGTACCACATACCACAATGCCGGGTATGGTGGCTCATGCCTGTAATCCCAGCACTCAGGAGGCAGAGGCGAGAGGATTGCTGAGTTCAAACCTTGCCTAGGCTGCATAGTGAGCTCAGGGCCAGCCTGACCTACAAAGCAAGACCCTGTCTCAAAAAAAAAAAAAAAAAAAAAGTATGGGGCTGGAGGGTTGGCTCAGTGGTTCCAGCACCTGCCTCACAAGCGCAAGGTCCTGAGTTTGATCCCCGGTAACCACATATAATGCTGGACATGGAGACATGCCCACCAACAATCAACACCACATACCACAATGCCGGACGTGGTGGCTCACGCCTGTAATCTCAGCACTTGGGAGGCAGAGACAAGAGGATTGCTGAGTTCGCGGCAGCTTGCCTAGGCACCACAATGAGCTCAGGGCCAGCCTGAACTACAAAGTGAGACCCTGTCTCAAAAAAAAAAAAAAAAAGTAATGGTAGAG
>PVIC010031527.1:0-21239 GCA_004025085.1 Thryonomys swinderianus | reverse complement strand
TCCCTGGTAACCACATACAATGCTGGGTGTGGAGACTCACGCCCACCAGCAATCAATACCACATTCCACAGAGCCGGGCTTGATGGCTCAAGTCTGTAATCCCAGCACTCGGGAGGCAGAGGCAGGAGGATTGCTGAGTTTGAGGCTTGCCTGGGCTACATAGTGAGCTCAGGGCCAGCCTGAACTACAAAGCAGGACCCTGTCTCAAAAAAAAAAAAAAAAGCCCACAGTGTCTGCACTCGAGCCTGCTGTGTCCTGGGCTCTGGGGATTTTGCACACAGTTGGTAGCATGTGGCTGTTCACAATGGAGAGGAGAACGGAAGGCCCCCAATATCCCTGCAATCGTTCATGCTACAAATACTTATTGAACACCTATTATATGATTGAAATCCTCATCTGCTGGGAAAACAACAAATTCGGCAGCTTCAAGCTAGAACCTGTCAAGACTCACGTCCCTCAAAACTTTGAAATATCGTTCAGAGGTATTCTGAAGTAAAAGCTAATATTTATTAAAGAAAAGCAGATCTAATCTCTAGTAAAGGTACCACAATGGGCCTATTGATTTTTTTAAAAGAAAAATTACACTTTAAAAAGAAATATACCAATTTCACAAGCATCCTCCAGCCAGATTCAAGGCCCTTGGGATAGCTCACAGCAATTCTGGTTAAAAAGAGAGAGAAAAAAAGTCCTGAAAAAGGGGCTTTTCATATAGACATATAAGAAAGTAAATAAAATCGATTGAAAATTCTAACGGAGAGCTATTCATTCTGTTAAGTGTTATAAAAATGTCAAAAAGTCCATCCTTATTCCCAAGTCCTACGGCTCAAGATAGTCCCTTTTCCAAAAACTGACATCTATAAAGAAGAAAACACAAATAAGGAGAAAAATAATCAACACCATTTTTTGAAGGCCTTGAATGTTTTTGGGATGGTAGAGGTGTAATTTCATTAACTATGTAGCCAAGTTATAATTTTTATACTATCACAGGTGCAGGGGGTCTCAGGAATTGTGATCTCCAGGAAGACAGTATTCTGGGAGATACACTGTTCAGCCTGGGACGAACAGTGAAGTATTGTAACTACGATTCTCCATCAGTCAAAATGCAGGGACTCTGTGTACCAGTCATGGCCCAGCAGGAAAGAGGTGGCATATTCAGTGTGGGTAAGCAAGGAGGATTTATAAGAAGTACTTCTAAAGCAAAAGCAGAAGGCAGCCTTGGAGGTGGGGATCCTATACAGGTAGGAAAGAAGAAATATGTACAGATGCTTCTTGATATTGTGATAAACTCATCCTACATTGATAATATTATAATAGTTGGAAATCCACTAAATACAACTAACCTACTAAGCATCCTAACTTAGCCACACAATGCACTGCAGAGTATTGTAGGATCATAGTGCTGCTGACCAGCATCATGAAAAGTACTGCACTTCATACTTCTAGTCTGGGAGAAGATCAAAATGCAAAATATGCTTTGTGCAGAATGGGTATCCTTCCTGCACTGTCCCAAACTTGAAAAGCCATAAATTTACTATTGTAGGGGCCAGAGGTTTAGTTCAGTGGTTCCGGCGCCTGCCTCGCAAGCGTAAGGTCCTGAGTTCAATCCCCGGTAACCACATACAATGCTGGGTGTGGAGACTCACGCCAACCAGCAATCAATACCACATACCACAGTGCCGGGCGTGGTGGCTCACGCCTGTCATCCCAGCACTCAGGAGGCAGAGACAGGATTGCTGAGTTCAAAGCTTGCCTGGGCTATATAGTGAGCTCAGAGCCAGCCTGAACTACAAAGTGAGACCCTGTCTCAAAAAAAAAAAAAAAAAAATTTACTATCGTATGTCAGAAACCACAAAATGGACACATAGTCTATAAAAAAGAAGCCACTGCCAGGTGTGGTGGCTCACGCCTGTAATCCCAGCACTCGGGAGGCAGAGGCAGGAGGATTGCTGAGTTCGAGGCTTGCCTGGGCCACATAGTGAGCTCAGAGCCAGCCTGAACTACAAAGCGAGACTCTGTCTTAAAAAAAAAAAAAAAGGAAGCCACTGAAATCTTACCTCTGATTTTAAAGACTGGGGTTAGGTAGCGGTCTGGTAAAGTATCACACAGATTGTTCTGAAACCTAGCCCTGCATAGATTTCCCCACGTCTGTGAGGAAAGTTGCCGATCTGGCCCTCCAAGTTCAAGTTCATTAGACATGTTGAAACCTAAAAGGCACTAGGAGAAACTAAGAGTGGAGAGAGCCCTCCTTTACCACTGAGCTCAAGATGGACCTTTGGCCCGCAGTCAGAGGCAGTGAGCAAAAGAGTTTGATGGCTGGGGCCGGAGGGTTAGCTCAGTGGTTCCGGCGCCTGCCTCGCAAGCGCAAGGTCCTGAGTTCGATCCCCGGTAACCATATATAATGCTGGGCGTGGAGACTCACGCCCACCAACAATCAACACCATATACTACAATGCCGGACGTGATGGCTCACGCCTGTAATCCCAGCACTCGGGAGGCAGGGACAGGAGGATTGCTGAGTTGGCAGCGGCTTGCCTGGGCACCATAGCTCAGGGCCAGCCTGAACTACAAAGCGAGACCCTGTCTCAAAAAAAGAAAAAAAAAAAAAAAAAGAGTTTGATGGCCATGCATGTTAGACAGTTTCGCATTGCTGTAAGAGACACCTGAGATTTTCAACTTATAAAGCAAAAAGATTCATCTAGGATCACAATTTTGAAGTTTCCAGTCCATTGTCAGTTGGCCCCGTGTCTTTTGGGTCAAGGATGAGCAGGAGCACATCCCGGCAGGGAGCACGTGGTAGACACAACCACTCACCTCTTGGCTAAGACATGATAAAGAGAAAGAGGAAGACAGGAATCCCATAATTCTTAGCAGAGGGCACACCCCTAAGGACTTAGTCTCTCAGTGGGCTCCACTCAAAGTTTCCACCTACTCCCAGGAGTCCCAAGCTGAGGAATAAGCCTTTAACACACAGACCACGGAGACATATTTAGGATCCAAACTATAGCATCACGTCAAAGTTGGGATAGGTCCAGTGCCAGTTAACCCAGATGCAACAGTGCAGAAAACTCCATGGCCACTGGGTAGATGTGTGAGTCACCAAGGACCCTGTGTGGGGACAAGAGGGACAAGAGATTTTAGGAAATTTAGGTAAGTCATTTGGAGAAAGAAGGGGGCTCAGGTGCAGGCCCCCCCCCCTCTCTCTCTCACACACACACACACACATGCACACTACCCTCTTGGTTTGATCTTGCAAGCAATGATCACCCTGAAGCACAAGAGATCCGAGAACAACTTGAAAGTGAGAGACAATCTGGGCCAGAGGGTTAGCTCAGTGGTTCCAGTGCCTGCCTCACAAGCACAAGGTCCTGAGTTCGATCCCCGGTAACCACATACAATGCTGGGCATGGAGACTCACGCCCACCAGCCATCAATACCACATACCACAGTGCCAGGCGAGGTGGCTCACGCCTGTCATCCCAGCACTCGGGAGGCAGAGACAGGAGGATTGCTGAGTTCAAGGCTTGCCTGGACTACATAGTGAGCTCAGGGCCAGCCTGAACTACAAAGCGAGACCCTGTCTCAAAAAAAAAAAAAAAATGAGAGACAATCTGACTGTAGCCACAGAGCTTCCGAAAACCACTGGGCTTCATTTCACAGACTTCCTTGAGTTTCAGAACAAACGGGCCTCCTTGTCTCACCATCTCCAAACACACCAGTCACACGCTCTGCGGCCCAGCGACCTCCACCCGTGCACGGCACATCACTCGCTCAAGGGGGCTGTTCTTCAATCCACACCTGAGATGAGGAAACTGAGGTTTAGAGTCATTCAGCAGATCCCATGCCAAGGCCAGTTCCTTCTTTATCACTTCACACCTCTAGTTAAAATCAGAAGGAGAACGACTTCATTTCCTTTGGGCTTCAGCGTTCTGAGCTTCCAGTCAAGTTAAAGTGACAGCACCCCTTTCCCAAACCAGAGAAAGCCTTTTACACCCTCATCTTCACACATTTCTCACGGACCACCTCCGTTCGGTAGGAGCTAGTATTCCTGAGAGACGGCAGGGAAGGGGATGCTTCTGTATCTGCCCGTAAGGGGTAAAGCGGCAGCTCTCTCTGACAGCATAATGTTTCCTTGTTCCTTTCAACTCAGAGACCGAACTGACAGGTCCCTAGAAACTGCCTCTTGCATCCCTGCATTCCACAGCGAGGGCTCTTGGGGAAAAAAAAAAAAAAAGGCCGACTGTGATGGGTGGGGCCTAAGAGGTCCTGCTAGGGAGGCTTAGTACAGAGCAGATGGTGGGCTGCCCCCACCCCCAGAACTAGACCCTCAGACAAAAACTGAAGCAAAAGTAGTTTATACAGTAGGCGATTCCAGGTAGAAGAGTGGTAAGTAACACAGAGAAGGCAAAGAAGCTGATGTCGATTTCCGGTTCAGGCACTTGGGACTCAGCCTTGCAGGAGGGTCTGGGAGCCTGTAGAATATTATCAGAGTTGCCACACCCCAGGGCAAGGAGCTGGGTATTTACCCGCTGATCTTTTTCAGTGGCTGGCTGAGGGCTCCTCCCAGGGGTGTTACCTCCCGAGCACTTCTGCACCCTGGAAAACATGCTTCAACAGAGAAGAAGTAGAGGGACCAGGCGCTTGCGTGAACAAACTGTTGCTCAGCCAGGGAACGGTGAGTGCGGAGAACAGGAGTTTGCAGCATCGGTAGTGAGCCCTCCCCCGAAGTGGTTCCATTCCAGTGTCAAGAGGAAAGAAAAGGTGTGGAGGGGAGGAAGGAGCGGAGAAGAGGGAAAGGGAGGGTGACGTAGGAAGAGAAGGGAAAGTGGGAAGGGAGGGTGGAGGTGATCCAGGGAACGTGACAGGCCCATTTACCTGCAGACACTTTGAGCTCGCTTTGCTCAGCGTCTGCACCGGTTTCCTAGTTTGTTAAATGAGAATACTGACAGTCCCTGCCCCATGAGGTGGGAGTGGGATTGCATGAGTTAAAGTGCGCGAGGCCTTTAACATAGTCCCTAGCACAGAGCACACTGCTCAGAAAATGACCCTGATCAGCCCGGTCCACTGCGTTGGAACCCATTTCCACCCATGATGTACAGGCTGACATCATTCCTAATGCCTTAATCCCGAGGCCCAACAATACTAGGTGGCTCCTGCCTCACTACATCTAACAGACTTTAAGAACTTGGGTGGGTCTCATGCCAGATTATTCCCATAATTACCTCTTACTGAGGACCAGCATATGCCTGGAAGTCCTGTCCTGTGGACCCTGGCCCTGCCAGCTTTCCTGTGGGGAACACTCATTCACCCCCTGTCCTCAGGCTGTGCTGGCCTCCTGCTCAGAGACAAGACCCATTGAGTTTCTAGGACTATTATTACATTGAAAACTGTATCTCTAAATGTTATGTGAATTGTATTTGAAGGTGGGTCCCTCATGTTGGCAGCAGTGGCTTTATGAGAAGAGATCTGAGAGCTAGTATATCTTTCTGTCTCGACCATGTTAAAATGCCACAAGAAAGTCCTCGCCAGGTGCCAGGACCATGGTCCTAGACTTCCAAGACCTAGAGCCATGAGCCAAACGAACCTCTATGCTTTATACACTACCCAGCCTGTGGATATGCAATTATAGCAACAGAAAATGGACTAAGACAACCACCTACTGCTATTTATGTGGGATCTAAAAGGCATGATGGAGCAACAGATGGGTGGAGCTTAGTATCAGGAGAATTAATAAGACTACTCCTAAACAGAAATAAAAGAAAAAACAAACAAGTTTGCACTAGAGAGATTCAATAAAAGCATAAATTTGTTTTTTGAGGAGAAAAATGAGATCCATGAATGCTCTTACCCTTGAGCACCAAATGAACCAGGCGAGATGGGAGAGAGATCGACAATGACCCCAGGCTTGGTAGAGACGCTGTTGACTACTTGGCAAATCCAGGCCAAGACAAATGACAGATGTGAGCCATGACAGGCTCTGCCCACCTCCCACAGAGCTAAGGGGAGCAGGAGAAGCGAGGAAGCCAGACTCCCCAAACCTCTCTAAAAGTCAGCACCAGACTGGGAAGCTGAGATCCTACAGTACTGGGTTATGGGGACAGAGTACATCTTCCTGGATTGCACAAAGGACCTCAGAGAGAGGCCACAGCATGAGCATCTGAGCACCTGCAGCTTTGCCCTCGGCTCTTACTGCTAAAGTGCCCAGCTGTTAAGTGAATAGAGGCACGTGGGTGCTGCCTGCTTCTGATGCCCCAGGTCCCGCAAGCCCTTTCCCACACCGGACTCGGCCTCTGGACTCCCGCAAGGCAGCACCTAGGCTGCTTCCTCTGGCATCCAGAGCCACAAACACTCCTCAGTCTCAGAGTCCTGGGTCGATCTTCTCCTGGGCACTTGGTGGCCATGGGTCGCAGAGAGGCAGGGAGGCAAGCCTGGGGCGCTGTCTGAGAATACCACTCCCATCTCAGTGGTTCTTTTCCTACCCAGACTTCGGAATATATGTTTGCTGCTGCAGATCTTTGAAAGGGATTCACATTTGCTGGGACGTGATAAGGGCCTGAAATCAGCTGCAGAGTCAATGGCCAGGGAAATGTAAAGCACGGTGGATTCTCTCCGGGCACGTGGCCCACGAGAGGCAGTCCCCGTGCTCACAGCATTGAGCGTCTTTATTAAGGATCTGGTTGAAAGCACATGAACAATATACTTCATCCTCTTCTCTTAACTTTAAAAATTTTTATAAATAATCTATGTTTATTATAGAAAAAGCAGATGGGCCAGAGGAAAATTAAGAAAAATCACTCTTCATCTCACTACTGTGAAATAACCTTTCTTTTTAACATGTTTGGTACACGCTTTCCATATAAAAATGTACATGTAAAAAACTGTCTAGCTGAAATTCCTGGGACTATGGTACTTTCTTTTTTTAACCTTAATGCTTAAAGCTTTGAAATAAACAGTTTTTGTCCTGACAGGGATAGAGACTTCCATTGACCTTAGGAGTAGACATTTATTTTGGGGAAATTCTTTGAATGGGCTTTTTGTTACAAAACATTAAGCAAATGACTGGCTCTGGCAGCCCTGGAGGAATGAACCACTACTGAACCACTGTATGAGATGGTGTTGTCTGCTTGGAGGCCATTAGGCAGGACCTGCCCAGTTCACTGAAGGAGAAGTGAGCATTTGTACCATTCACCACTTCCGGGAGACAAAAGGCTCTAGGAAGTAAGCAAGACCTGGGGAGTTGAGCCCTGCACAGGCTGTGGGGAACACACCTGCCTTCCTTTCCCAGACCCCGTGGCGTTAGAGGCCCAGGGAGTCTCCAAACACTCATGTAGAAGCTGACTTCCTGCTGAGCAGGACAATGAAAGCAGACAGAGCCTTCGGGGCCTCACAGAAGTGACCAGATGTTCTTTGGAGGAGAGCTCTGTCCTGGTACTCAGGTGGGAGCCTCTGTAGTCTGTGGTGTTCCTTGGCATGGACACTCACAGGCTGCCAGAGTCTGAGACATGCTGGCTATAGATCTCTGACCAAAATAGAAAAAGCTTTACCTGATGCTTTGAAATTTGCTCCTCATGCACCATCTCAACCATGAATTGTGTATATATTTCTACCTTAGGATTATGAATTTTGTTGCTCTAATAGGTCATATTCCTCCTCACACATGTAGTACCACAATTTATTTAAACAGACACCCATTGTCAGGCATGGTGGCTCACACCTGTCATCCCAACACTCAGGTGGCAGAGACAGGAGGATTGTTGACTTTGAGGCCTGCCTGGCCTACATAGTGAGCTCAGGGCCAGCCTGAACTACAAAGCGAGACCCTGTCTCGAAGGAAAAAAAAAAAGACACCCATCAGTTAATGATTGTTATATTCAGTACCTATGTCATGAATGAGCAATAAAAGTTTGCTAGACACTTAGGAGTTAAGTATAATGAAGAGTGAAATAAACAAGATAAAAATACCATAATCAAAGGAAAAGATCCAGGCATAGTGGTGCACACCTCCCACCCTGCACTTGGGAGGCAGAGGCAGGAGAGTCACCATGAGGTCAAGGCCAGATTGGACTACACAGTGAGTTTAGGTCTAACCTGAACTACATAGCAAGATGCTGTCTCAATCCCCACCCCACAATCAAAAGCAAAACAAAACAAAACACAGACAGGAAATAAAGGACTAGAGGTAATTCAGAAGTTAGAAGAAAACTAAAACAGTTCACAGTGGTATACTCAGAGCCATAAGAGAAGTTATTGGACCAGTAAAAAAAAAAAAACAGTTTAAAATAACAAAACAGCAAGAAGAAGAAAACTCTAAGCTGTTAGAAATAGATAAGAAAAAAATACAATAATTTAATGAAGAATTCTATGAAAAGCAGAAGAAAAAGATGGAAGATACGGGGTGGGGTGTGAAAAAGCAGTAGACAGCCAACCCAGAATTCTAGCACCTGATTTTACGGGAGGAGTCCAAAGAGAAAACCAGAGGAAAAGAGAGAAGAAGACATCATTGAACCGATCTGAGAATCCCCGCTCGGACCAGAGTGTGTCTTTTACATTAGGGCTTCGGTAAGGGTTACAGTTTGTATTTGAAATGTCCTCTAGAATTCACATGCCAGCTGAGAGGCTTGTGGGGACTGGGTCATGAGACTTCCAACTTAATCAAGCAATTAATCTATTGACGAGCTCAGAATCCGATGCTATTATTGGGAGGTGCCGGAAACGGGAGAAGACAGCTCAGAGAGGGGAGAGGGCCAGGCGAGCCGGCCCTGTGGGTCTGTACCTTGACCCTGGCCTCTGCCGCTCAGGATCCCACGCCTTCCTTGTGTGAAGTGGGCAGCTTTGCTTCACTCTACCCTTCTACCATTAATCTTCCCTCCTTTACATTGTTCTTCTTGGGTATTTGGTCATAGTGATGGAAAGTTAACTAACAGAGAAAATAAGTTTTCAGAACACCAGGGATGAAGTGTAATCGGGGATAAAGAATATACCATAAAATCTTTCAAAAAGAAAATTACTACATGCAAAGAAAAAAATCAGAATGTGGATTCAACTTCCCAAGAACAGATTGAAGTCAACAAAGCAACTCCATCACATTTTGAAGTATTACTATTAACTTTGAATTTTTTATTCAAATTAGAAATTGTGTGATGATAAAATATATTTTCAGACATAAAAAAACTCAAGGAAAACATTACTTTTTATGCACCTTTCCTTAAACTACTGGAGGATCTGTTCCAGCAAAATTGCAATAATCCAGGAGACAGGAAGATGAAGGATTAAGGAATGGCAGATCCAGACAAAGAGAAGGTTAGGAAAGTCTCCAGAAGATAGTTGGACAAGGTCCCTAAAAATTAGTCTGGACAATTGGAAATAAGAGGAAGGAATTTTTTCTTTACAGTGGAGAACTCCAGCAATTAAAAGCAGGAGATAATAGGGCCGAGGGTTGGCTCAGTGGTTCTGGCACTTGCCTCGCAAGCACAAGGTCCTGAGTTCAATCCCTGGAAACCACATACAATGCTGGGCGTGGAGACTCACGCCCACCAGCAATCAACGCCACATACCACAGTGCCGGGCGTGGTGGCTCACACCTGTCATCCCAGCACTCGGGAGGCAGAGACAGGAGGATTGCTGAGTTCCAGGCTTGCCTGGGCTACATAGTGATAAAATATGATAAAATATGTGATAGTGTGGAATTTTTGTCAAAACTAATAATAACTTGATGATGCATCTGATACTGAAAACTTTAAAGGAGTCTATGTAGAAAATATTCAAGTGAAATATCTAGAGAATTATTACCTCTAAGTAAAGTTAACTGTTCAAGAAGGGAAATACAATTATAGTAAATTCTGACCACATAAAGTAGAAACAATGTTAACATTAAATTAGGATGATGAGGTCAGAGCAGAAGAGGGAAGAAGGCATGGCAGAGTTTTCCTGCCTACAAGTCAAGAAATAGAAGAACATGGCAAGCACTAATGTAGAGATAAAGAAAGGATTAAAGTAAATACTATAAGAGTTTGAAATGATCAAGTCAAAGGCTGTTCCTTTTCATAAGTCTTAGGTACTTTACTTGTCCTTAATCATATGCATTGTTTTAAAACTTCTTTTGGAAGTTAAGAGTTTTTAAAAGTAGTTTAAGTGGGCCAGAGATTTAGCTCAGTGGTTCAGTCACCTACCTAGCAAGTGCAAAGTCCCTGGTTCAATCCCGGTAACCACATACAACAATACTGGGCATGATGACTCATGACCACCAGCAATCAGTACCACATACTACAGTGCCACATGTGGTGGCTCACACCTGTCATCCCAGCACTCGGGAGGCAGAGACAGGAGGATTGCTGAGTTCCAGGCTTGCCTGGGCTACATAGTGAGCTCAGGGCCAGCCTGAACTACAAAAGCGAGACCCTGTCGCAAAAAAAAAAAAAAAGTAGTTTAAGTGCTGGGTGTATACAGAAGACTCTCAGGCCATGAAATAAGGTCTGTCCTCTCCGCTGAACTGGGTAGCCATTGACAAAGCCCTGGGTATCTCTGGGGCTCCATCCAGGGCTGAAGCTCTCAGTTTTCTCTGAGGTTCTGTATCACATTGACCCGAAGACCCACAGGGTTCAATGGGCCTGGGCTCCAGATGTGGTCTCATCTGTGGGTAGAAGAGAACAAAGTGCCTATCTTCCCCTCCCAACCTCTGCTTCTTTGAAGTGAAAGGAATGGCCTCTCTGCAGAGAAGCTGAGGGACATGTGCATCTGAGGCCACCTCAGGGCTTTTCAGAAGCTCAGTGGACATCAGTGACCTGAACCCCATGGGCTGGAGGGAAATCATATCAAAACAAGAAACATCAGAGCCGGAGGGTTAGCTCAATGGTTCCGGCGCCTGCCTCGAAAGAGCAAGGACCTGAATTCGAGACCCTGTCTCCAAAAAGCAAAAAAAAAAAAAAAAAAACAAAAACAAGAAACACCAGGTTGGTCATTGGAAAATGAGGCTACTCTACCCAGAGGACAGTCCCTTGGGCTGCATATACCCAAGTCCATCTCAGCTGCTGTCCACACCTCCAGATCGTGGAAACTGCAATGAATTTTCCCCTGCTCACTTCACTTTAATATTAAGTATGTTCTTAATATGAGAAGGAAGTTTATGCCCTTTGAAAATTCAGTCTGTGGTTTCTGTACCCCAGTGGCCCCTGGGTCCTGCCTGGCCCAGGCCAGAGTTCTCTTTCCAAGCTGTCAGTAGGCTTAGAGATGACAAGGCCCTAATGAGGTAAGTCATCATGTTTTCATGGTGCACGAAGTTACAGGCCAGCTGCTCCGCCAGGGAGGAAGGACTGAGAAAGTTTCTATTCCCTCATTCTCTTCCCTGGTGCCCCCGCGTTCTGTCCCCAACCTTCAGGCACCGCTGCACAGAAGCCGAATGCTGCAGGGGTTCCCTGAGGCCACTGGCTGCAGCGCTAAAGAGGGCACAGAGGTCTGATGCCATTAATCACCCAGACACAGCACTTGCGGATTCTTGACTCAGCTGGGAGCTCTGTCTCAACCCTGCTCCCAAGAGAATGACTTTGTCGATTTTCTCCCTGTGATTCAACCAGCAGCTAATATTAACATGGCTTAAATCATTGAGACACCCAGAAGTCAGGTTTTTGCTAGTTTTCCTACAAATGAGCTACCAAATTTAGCCAGAAACATTTTCTATTAAATAAAGACTACGCGGGCCGGAGATGTAGCTTGGTGGTTCCAACGCCTGCCTCACAAGCACAAGGCCGTGAGTTCGATCCCGGTAACCACATACAATGCTGGGCGTGGCGACTCACGCCCACCAGCCATCAATACCACACACCACAGCGCCGGGTGTGGTAGCTCACGCCTGTCATCCCAGCACTGGGGCGGCAGAGGCAGGAGGATTGCTGAGTTCGAGGTTTGCCTGGGCTCCATAGTGAGCTCAGAGCCAGCCTGAACTACAAAGCGAGACCCTGTCTCAAAAAACAATAAAAAAAAAAACACTACGCATCAACTTAGAAGAAAATGTATTTCAAAGTTTAGTTAATATCTGAGTCCCTGAACTCCTCCCGCATTCCTGTATAATTCAAAGCCCCCACCCCAGTGAGAGGAGATTCTCATCTGCTCATAGGAATTCATATCCCTGAAAGGAGAAAGAGACTGCTTTTGTGCAGAGGGTTGCTTTAGATACAGGTGTGAACCTTCAGGAAATCAGCCACTTGCATGGCATGGGTGGGAGGAGCAAATGCTAAGGATTAAGCTATGGTTCCAGTCTTCCCAGAGCAGCCCACTGACCCCAGTGGGTGTTCTGTGCCATTGGTTCTTAGACTTCGGCAGGTAGCAGAATCACCTGGAATCCTATAAAACTCTAATGGGTAAACACCTAACCTCAAGTTACTGATTCAATAATGTTGGATGGGGCATGAGAATTTGCATTTGTGACCAATTCACAAGAGATTCTTTGTTGCATGCTTGGAACTATACTTTCAGTACCAGCACTCCGTACTTCCCTCAATGACTGTACCTGAGAGTTCAC
Source organism: Thryonomys swinderianus (assembly GCA_004025085.1). Classification (NCBI taxonomy): domain Eukaryota; kingdom Metazoa; phylum Chordata; class Mammalia; order Rodentia; family Thryonomyidae; genus Thryonomys; species Thryonomys swinderianus. The sequence goes on along the minus strand of PVIC010031527.1, from coordinate 8,728 downwards.
GTAGAGGGGACCCTGTAGCCCACCAGCCCCTTCCACCTCTTCCTGACCTGCATGGCTGCGCCATCTTCAGAGCGGGTTCTGAGCGCAGATGGGGACATTGGAAGAGCTTCAGCCCAGCCCCAGCCCCACACTTAGAAGCTGGGCTCCATGCTGAGCTTGACCCATCCCTGGAAACTACTGTGACTTGAGATGAGCCCTGGACATCCATGTGCACAGTGAGTCACAAGCTTTTTCAGACCTCACGGAATGGATTCAGCCCAATCAGCTGGGTTCTTTCTTGGTTTTCTGGCATAGCACCTCAGTTTCCTAGGAATCAGAGCTGTGTCCCAGTCTTATAACTGAAACGCCAATACCCCACCTGGCCTTTGCCAGCTCTACCCCTTCCCAAGGTCTTGGAACGGACACACTGCCTCATTCAGCCTTTAGGGGGCTGGAGGAGAAGCCCCAGTGCCTACCTCACCTGGGGGACTGCTGCCACACACCCTATCCAGGTGGGCTCTCCTAGGGCGTAACACCTTTAACACTGGCTTGGTCATAAAGGAGGTCCCCAGAGGATTTTGATACTCATCACTATTTTGAGGGTTAGACAACTGGGGATCCAATGGGTCAGTCATCTGTTGGGAAGTGGTGGAAACTGAAGAGGTGAGGCCTAGAGGAGGAAGCAGTCCTGGGGGGTGAGTCCTTGAAGGCCCTATCTGGTCCCCATCCTGCTTCCTGGATGCTGTAGGTGCGCAGCTTTGCTTTACTGTGAGATTCTGTCACACCGCAGGCCAGAAACAATGGGCCCAAGATCGTGGAATAAAAGCACAAAACTCATGAGCCAAGATAAACCTATCCTACTTTTAAATAGCTTATCTCGGGTATTTTGTGACAGCCAAGGAAAGCTAACATATAGGAAAAGCACTTATTTCCTTTTGCTATTGTGACTAATTATCTCAAACTTAGAGGCCTAAAACAGAAGAAGAAATTTATTCCAGAAGTCTGAAATGGATCTTACGAAGCTGAAGTCAAGGTATCAGAAGCTAGTTCCTGCCGGGGGTTCAAGGGAAAGAGTGGTTTTAGCTGCCGGTGGTAGCTGACATTCCCTAGCTTGTGGCCACATCACTCTCATCTCTGCTTCCATTGTCACACTTGCTTCTCTGTGGCAAACCTTCCTCTGACTTCCCTTTATAAGAACACTGGTGATTCTATTAAGAGAAATCCTAATAATCCACAGCAATCACCCTATTCTAAGATCACTTTAATCACACCTAAAAAATCCCTTTTGCTATATAAGGTAATATTCTTAGGTTCCAGGAATTAGAATGTGGGTGATTTGGGAACCATTGTTCAGGCTACTGCAGATGATAATCAGAGTGACTGGTGTATAGAAATTTCATGTTATTGTTCCTATTCTTATTACTATTATTTTTACTACACTCCTTAATCCCTAATTCTGCCCAAATATTATTCCTATGATTGCCGCACAGTCCACATAGGGCTGAGTTTCTATCGGTCCAAAAAGCACAGATATTTAAAGTTTGAATAACTAATACTCAGAATGGTTAGTCATTTATCCCATCTATAAAATTCTGTCTTTTGAATATGTGCTCTTCGTAGGAAGTAAGAATTCTCTGCAGGGTGCAATAAAAGCTCCTCCAGGTGAGCTTTTAACTAACAACTTAGCAAGATGCTCTAATGAGTCCACTGAGCTCACCTGGTACAACACCGTGCCTGGCTTCCTCTGGCCATTATATCCAGATTCCTTTCAAGGATGTTGCTGAGCTCTGCTGCCCTCCAGGTGGACAAGAGCAGAGCAAAACCCCTAAGGCTATAAGCCCAGGGGACAGGCATGATAAATAGTCCCTGCTCTCACAGCTATCCACATCTGTCCACCCAGCCCTTCCGTGCACTTACAGATCAAAACTGACCAAGCTCCTCTTGCCGACTCCACAGCCTGCTGTCTCCTCTGGACACTGGAGACTATGGTAGTAACCTCTGAGCTCAGTGACTAGCACAAGAAATGTGCTGTCACATCCTTGGCAGGTGAGGTCCTGGCCAAGAAACGGTCTGTTCAGAACTAAACCAGGTTGAGTTCATGATTTCAGAAATGGAAGCATAGAACCGCCAAGGCCAATGACATGAATCACCAAAGACAGAGATTCAAGGGTTCCCCAGTCTAGGCCAGGAGCTCAGAGTCATGCCTAGAGAAAGAACCTAGACAGAAAGAGACAAAGGCTCTGGTCATCTGACTACTTCCGGATCTTACTGGGGCCTCCTGTGAAAACTCAGAGTATGTCCGTTAAGAGCTTAAAGTCTATGAGGCAGGAGGATCACTGGAAGTGGAGAACCAGCCTGGGATACATCGTGAGTTCAAGGCCAGCTTGGACAAAATAATAAGACCTATCTCAAAAAAACAAGCCCAGAAAATATCATGAATACTTCAAACGTGGCACCTTCAAGCGCTCAGTCCCCTCATGAGGAAGTCCATGCCCTAGTGATTCCCTCAGACAAGTGGTGACTGGTTGTTAACTCTGTCAGGACAAGCACCCTGACTGTAGCGTCCCCCACAGTGGCCCAGGAGACATTCTTGTAGGCCTGTCTCCTCAGTCAACGGCCCCTTAAACATCACAGGTGTCTTCTTGGAGCAAACCCCATTTTGTCCCTCAGACACTGTCAAGGCTGACGTGGGGACCACAGGATGCTACCATCTCCCAGTCTCTGAGACCAAGACCCACGGGTCCCCACCCTTGGACACCTACTCAGAGCCGGGGGCCTTACCTCTACCAGCTCTCTGCTGAGGACTTTGAAGGAAACTTCAACTTCAGACATCGAGGGCAACTCTCGCTCGGTCTCCGGTTCTCTGCCTACTCTCTCATTTGTCACTAGTACTGTTTCACGGTCCTCCATGAGGTGGGTTCTCCATATCCTTCCCGAGGTCTTACTGCCTCCACTCCCCCAGGCCACCTGGCCTCCATACTCCCCACTCCAACAGGTTTTCTCACCTCTGTCTTCATGGAAACAGCAAGGCCGCTAGGTGGGAATGCTCTAGCTCTGCTCTGGTTTCTCCAACATGCTCTTCTTTTGCAAGAAAGGATCAACAAAGCCTGGGTTAAGCTGTGGACCTTGAGTAAGTCAGGTCATGTGCAAAAGGGCCATGGCTCTAACATCTTTTGCAGAGGCGCTGAGCAGTAAATGAGTTAGCACATGTAAGTCAGTGTCTGGCACAGGGTTCAAGCTGAATAATGCAAGTAGTGTTTATTGTCCTGATAGAAGGAGTACAGTATATAAACAAATATAAATTCATTTGGGAATATGAGCTCTGAAGTCCTGGTTGTGTCATGTTTCAGCTCTGGGACCTTGAAGAAGTCACTTAACCTCCTTGATCTTCATGGTTTTCATGCGGAAAATGAGGGCATGACAGTGGCTCTCTGAGGCATGAAAGGACACGATCTGTGAGAAGTTCTAGGCTTGGGTATCCAGGGAGGAGTGAGCCTTCTGTAAACAGGAGTTGAGAGAAGAGGCATCCATTCCTTTCCTCCCTTCAGAGCTGATCTCTAGGACACACTCCTCATGGCCTTTTCTTTCTCATCCTTGGGTCCCTCTGTATACTGATCCTCAATTCCCAGACCGGCTCGTGTCCCCCTTACACAAGCAAATACACACACACACACACACACACACACACACACACACACAGAGTAAGAAAGAGAGACAGAGACAGAGACAAAAACAGGGAGACTTGCAGACAATGGAGGCACTGCAGCCTTTTACGTGCCCACCAGATGTCTGATATCTCTTAGGGAGATGTGAAGATAATCAAGTCCTCCTGTATTTGTGAGTTCTCGGTGATGTATCTGCTTCCTGCCTGCAGTTTATGTGGGTAGAGGAACATCCTCTACCTTCCAGTGTAAGCGGACATAGTAATTTATTACTACCAGTTAGGATCGCTTTCCTCAGCAGCAGGAATGAGTCCCACGATCGTTACAACTCCAAGCCCCTCTCAGGAGCCCACTGAAGATGAACCAGGCTGTAGTTATAGTTTTCCCACTAAACTCTGAGAGGGGAAAAAACTCGAATGCCCGAAGCTTCAACAAAGAAGACAAAGAACAGACCAAATAAAGCTCTTTGTGGCGTTGTTTTCCTAGGAATGTGAGGCAAGGTGCTGGAGAGCAAGGAGAAGGGAATGTTTGTGTCTCTTTAAAAAGAAAAGAAAAGAAAAAAAATCTTGGAGGAGGAAGAAGCCCCATCCTGGATGCCACAGACTCCAGTGCCAAATGCCCACCAACACTGATGCAGAGGCTCTGGTCTGCACAATCCTACCAACATCCTTGGTGAGATTCTCCCCACTGAACCCCGTCAGTCAAGGTACCCTGTGGCTTGAAGCACTGAGACATGTTGGAGCCTCGGACCCTGGAGCCCTGGACTCTGGTTCTTCCTTAGTCCAGAGTTGATGGGTCCTTCTGTTCCAGTCTGATCTCCAGGACCAGTGGACTCTGCCTTCAAGGCTCCCTGGAGGACGTAGTATATAAGTGGCACCTTGCAACTCACTCAGGCAGCGCCTCTGCGTGTGACCAACTGGCTCCGTGTCTTTCTTGGGCCTCTCATTCCCTGTCCCCTCACTCGCAGAAACCCTCGCTCCTTCCTTGGCACGGTCTGTGCCTTAGCTGCTGCCTTTGCTTCAAAAACTCCAGAGAACAATTCATTTGCCTTTTACCGCTTCACGGGACCTGACACATAGTAGGTTCTCAATGATCATGTCTCGGCTAAATGAACGAATAAACAGCATTTTGGTAACAATCAATATGTATCCTATAATACTTAACCTTTTAAAAGTATTTATTATGCACTGGACCTTTGTGGCATTTTACATGTACTATGCATTTTGTTCTCACAGAAGCCCTAAAAGCAGGTATAATTATTATCCCTAGTTCACAGATAGCGAAGTCAACCCCCAGAGAGGTTTAGGGTCTCGCCTTCGGTTAGACAACTAGAAAGTGCCAGAGCCAGGATTTGAACCCTAGCAGTCTAACACCAGAAGCAGGACAGTTAATGAAACATATTAACAGCCTCTTAAAATATTCAAAGCAAGTTTTCTCAGTGGGATTGCCAAAGCCACCTGTGAGCAGATTAGTAAGAATCCAATAGATGCTGGAAGATTGGATTTTTGTTTGAAATGGTTTATTGCACCGGTGAGGCCACGGGGTTCTGATAGGCGCCGCAGTAGGTAGGAGAGGTAAGAAGAGAAGGAGATTCCTAGTGTCAGACTGACCGAAGGTCAGGGTCGTGGGTGAAGGGCTTGGCCGGAGATGAGCAGAGGAAAGCAGGCACTCAGCAGACCCTCCCAGATCCAGGCTGGAGGCTCATTAAGGAGACTAAAAATGAGACTGGGGGTTAAAGATGAGGACCTGTGCTAGGGAGCCCAAAACAGTCAGCCACCGAGAGAAGGGGAGCTGCTGAGTTTATGCAAGCAGAAGGCAATCAAATACCACAGGCCCAGTGGGTGCATCCAGGGTCCGATCCACCGCTAGCAGGAGGTACAGGGGACGGACTTCAGCCCCTGCAGTAGGAGCTGAAACATACAGTCAGGCTGGCGGGTTCCTAGAAAAGCCGATGGGGACTCAAGGCGAACTCCAGTCCATGCAGGGGATTCGTGAGCAACTGGGAAAGGAAGGCAAGCAACACGGTAAGAGGGTTAGCCCCGAAGAGGAGGAGGTGGACTGGAGGAAGCAGCGTTCAGCATTCGTGGGGGTCAGGACAGCCCTTCCACCCCCTCCGGTGTCACGCTGAGAGTGGCAGAGTGGTGCGGCCAGGCTCCTCCCAGGCTGTCTTGAGGCTGAGCTTCTCTCTAGAAGGTTGTTAGCGTCTGCAGCTAAGGCCGTAGGGCAGGAGGGATGGCAAAGGACCAGGAACTATTTCACTCACTCACTCACTACCCATCCATCCAACATTTACTTGAAATCTAATTGTGAGGCCCTCTGCTAGATAGTGCAGAAACTAAGATTTTTAAACTCTGTTCCGTGCTCCCGAGCAGCAGACTCCCGACACTGAGTTAAACTGACAGCGCTTAGCAAGCTCGAGGATGTGTATTGATTAGTGATGGGAGAGTCGGCGAGAGGTCGGGATGCTGGCGGGTGTAACCAGTAGAAGGAGGCTTAGCAAGCTATGTGTGTGAGTATCCACTTCAAGTTTTATAAAGGTTAGGGTATGGCTGCTTTCTAAAATAAGCTACATGACAAACCCCCTCACCTGCTCGCCCTGTGAACAAGTTTAGCGAAGCAGTTCAATAAGCCGTTTTCCTGCACGCGGTAAGAACCAGACGATCTTCAGACTAAAGCCCAAAGCACCTTGTCGGGAGAGAAGGTGGCGCCCTCTGAGGAGGTGAAGGCCGACCCCCACTCATCCCGAGGCTAGGCTTGCCCCAGGGTCTGCCCTGCCTCCAAAACCAGGGCTCTTGCCTACCGGCCTCGCCTGGGAGGGTCCCGGGGAGTGGAGACACCCCGACTGCTCCCCACCCCCACCCCAACCAGTGGCTCTTCCCCAAACCTGTCTGTGCTGTGGCTCAAGTCCTTCCTCCTCGTAGATCAAAGCTCATGGGCAATTTTAAACATTCTTATTGCTATTACCTCTTTTCTAGCAGCTGTCCGCACAGCTTTGTCTACTGCTGTCTCGTGAAGGTTTAGAGCAGTAATACGGACAGTGCTTTATATAACTTTGTAAGTGCATTTGTTATGTCTGAGTGAATGAATATTTTAAGATTATGACTGGTTTTGGTTCCAGTCCCAGCTTGATTATTTATTAAGCGGTGTTAGGTGATCTTGAGTGGGTTAATTTACCTCAGTTTCTCCTTCTGTAGAAAGAGGAAAATGATAACATCATCTGTACAGAGCATTAGGGAGGATTCTATAAAATAAGCCAGGATGGGATCTGGTTCATGGTAAGGAGTAAATAAGAGGAAGTGTATTGTGATTTTTGATGTTGGCCTTACCTGAACGTCTGCTTCCTGGACCCTGGATCCTCAGATGAAGCGCGCGCGCGCACACACACACACACACACACACACACACTCACACACCCCAAGAAGGCTCAAGAGCAGGAGAAGCAGCAGAGTGACGCAGTGGTTCTTGGAGTGTGGTAGCTGGATCCACAGCAGCAACATCAATCACTTGGGACCTGTCAGAAGCGCCAATCCCCAGGTCCTACTGAAACGGCAACTTTCAAAGTGGGGCCCTGCAGTCTGTGTGATTTGACAAGTCTCCCGAGTGATCCTTGGGCCCACATGTTGAGAATTCTGTGCCAGAACAAGGGAGAGATTTTAACAAGGCCAAGGGTGTCCTTTGATGTACACAGGGAAAGGCAGAGAAAGATCTGAGCAGCTCCAGGTCCCACACCAGAGAGCCCTTCATTTCGCAGACCTTGCCTGGCCTTGCCTTCCCTGCTGCTGGCAGAGACACTTGGCCTCTGTCCACCAAAAGGCAACTGCCTTTGGCCGCGGGAAGGGCAGCATTTGCTGGACAGCTTCTCTGCTCGACATCCCGTGCACCTGCACTGCCGGAGTGTAGCTGGCTCAGCAGAGGGGCAGCAGGAGGCAGGACTGAAAGTAAGAGGCCAAATATCAGGGGACAAGTTGGCCTAAGCACCTGTGTTTATGGCGGAGCCCAAGGCGGGTAAAGAGAGCTTCATTTGTAGGGTCCTGAGGAAGCCCCCTCGTCTCTCAGAAGAGCTGGAATAGTCGCAGCCAATGGCGATGCAATTGCCTCTTCGTAGGCAGCCATCGGCTGCTACCAGAATCCCCAGGATGTCTACGGGAGAGAAACAGAAGCCGCAGCCGGGAGCGAGCAGTGACAGAGAGAGGTCCGCGGCAGAGAGGGGCCGCAGGGACCTCCGGCTCCTCAGGCCGGCAGAAGTACCCTGTGTGAGTTACTTTTCTGCCTGAGGTAAAATACCTGACACCCAACATGAAAGGGAAAGGATTTATTTAGCTCCCAGTCTAGAAGTTTCAGCCCATCAGGCGCCGAGGCAGGGTGACACATGGCAGAGGGGCGTCACAAAGAAGAAACAGTTCATGGCTCCCACATGATAGCGAAAGCAACAAGAGACAGTCAGCTCTCTCTGCCCCTTATATCTTACCCCGACTCCTGAGGGCAGGAAGCACTTAATCTTAGTGCCCTTGAACCTAGCACGGCAGCATGAATCAGTCACACGCTCTAGATTCAGCCATCTCAGAAAAAGACATGAGGGTTTAGGAATACATCTAGACATGAGCTCTAACATAGATGTAAGCCTCTGCGTGTTGGGGGTGGGTAACTGCCTGCTACAAGTCACCAGGGGAGCTTTAAAAATTCCTGTCACCCAGGAACTACTTCCATCTTTCTGGAATCCAGACATCAGGACACATTTGTAAATCTTCCCGGGTGATTCTAACACCCAGATGGGTTGAAAACTCCTTTTCGGACCATATCTCCTCTCTCAGGCAAGAAAATGCACTGTCTCGTCCGTCTCAGTGCTTGCATCTGTGAACATCTGCCCATGTCCCTATTTCTCTCCAGCAGTGACTCACGTTGAGGAATCCAGAGTCTGAAACCAACTAAGAAATAAGAGCTGGGGGCCAGGGGTTTAGCTCAGTGGTTCTGGTGCCTGCTTTGGAAGCACAAGGTCACAAGTGCAACCTTCCATTCCAAAAAAGAAAGAGGAAGGAAGGAAGGAAGGAAGGAAGGAAGGAAGGAAGGAAGGAAGGAAGGAAGGAAGG